>JAVRXN010000011.1:29162026-29396169 GCA_033556935.1 Timema podura
TTTTGGAAATTTTTCCCCTCCCCCCCAAATCATAATTTTTCTAAATCCCATTTAAATACCTATAGTTTTAAGACTTATTTCGTTATCTCTTAGTTGTTCTGCCAGCCAAATTTCAATTTTCTACTACATCTAAAAGTTTTTTTTATACATTGTTCTCTACCCCCTTAATTTCCTGGAGTTCCATTTTAAATATTCCGACTCAATAGTTATTTGGAATTATGCATTTACCGGCCTGCTAAATCTCATTTTTATACCACATTGCATTGATATGTTGTTTCTATTGGTTTCGTAGATTTAGAACCTCCACATCCCCAAACCCCCTTTTCTCCACTCTCTTTGAGAAATTTAGAGTCTAATGCTATTTTGGCTCATGGAATTTGATCTACCTATCTGATTTTTTTAATTTTATATCTCATCTCAAAAGATTTTTTTTTCTATTATAGTCCATCACCACTATTCTCTAGGATGCCATTTTAAATTATTATTATTTAAATGTTTACTTGTTTTGGTTCCCATACCTGCTTAACGAATTTAAGTTTTTTACCACACAGAGAGTAATTGAATCTATTAGTTTTGGAAATGTTGAGCTCCCCATTCCCTTTCCTCCCTCCATTTCTTCAACTCCAACTGGAAAATTCCAAATTTTAGATTTATTTGGTTATCTTGATGGGTCCTTATACCAAAGGTTACGCATTGATCTCTGTATAACTCATTGATCTCTATTATATAGATGGATGGACATCTGTGGCTGAAATTTTCGAGCTGTCGTCTGTCTACCATTGTGTAAGAGAGAAGGAAATTATCAGGTATATCTTTCTCTCCTACACCCATACAAGGCAATGTGACATTTTGACATCGTTCATTAATTTGATTGAATATATGAGATACAACAATGTGTGATTAGTTAAATTAAATAAATTTGTTGTAATAGCTTTAAAGAGCATAACAAAGTTCGAAAATGTTGAGTTTTTCTTTAAATAAGTTGATGGAGGCTAATATATACGATGATTTTTGAAAGAAGCTCGTTTGGAATCTCGTACCAGATCCTACCCTATGGTAGTGTTTAGGTAGGAAAAAAGACCTTCCAGAAGAGAATTTCTACTTCCATTCTAGATGGCCGTTTATTCTACCAAAATACTAATATATGATAATATTCTGGTACGAAATAAAGCCTTACAGATTGGGGTTCCTACTAAAATCAGGGTTTAGTAGATACCGTGCTTCCTATAAACCTATAATCTAAATTATCCTTTGAAAGTAATACTTCTACACAAAGTATATCATTCAAACAAATATAATACAGTTTTTAGCTAACATGTTTCATTATATTTATCGAACTTTAACATAATATGGTTTCTGAAAGCAATATACAAGATATTAGCCAACCTTATTTTTTTTAAAGTAATATAATAATACTTTCTACAAACCTATAACCAGAGCCCTGCGTTTGTGGAGATCGCAATAATTCGCGAATGTTATATATGGCATTTTTTCTTTCAGATGTTCACATTTCAGGTTACCCTGATTGCAAATATATGTTCAGAATTGTCGCGATAATTCGCAAAATCGGCGTTTTAGCGCGATATTCGCGATTTTAAACGATGCCCGTGATAATCGCGATTTAGTCGCAATTTTCGGCATTCGCGCTAATATTTTGGGATATTGAAAAATAAGTATTTTAAGTTTGAAAATTGCATTAGTAACAGACCGCAGAACCACAATGAAAGTGGATAACATTGTTACCAGCTGCATGTTGCAGTTTGGTGATGTTGAGTAGTTATTTTGTATTTTTCTAGCCTAAATTGAGATTTAAAAATATAGTCACAATTTTTGTGAAGTAACAATATTATTTTTGTGTAATATTTTGTCTTTGTGACTTGTACATACTTTTCCCGGATCAGCTGCCGCTAAATCTTACTTTTTTAATAAGTTGACAGAACACTTTTTTGCGGACTAGTGTTTTTTACCGTTTTGTCCAAACAAAATGTAATTTTTTGTTTTCTCTTCAATATGTTTAGTTTACCTGTTTCAAACATTGTCCTGGAAGTCTATTTTTAGCCCAAAAAAGTCACCTTAATCACGAAAGTTTGATAAAAACCACTTTTTTAACGCTTTTGTCTTAATTCGATAATTTCGTCGCAAAAATATGATTTTTGTAATTCACCGCTTATTCACCAATTTTGGGAAAGTTAAAAACGAAATTGGGCTTTTTTATTCACCATAAAAGCAGGGCTCTGCCTATAACCTAAGTGATTGTTTGAACGTATGGCAACTGCATAAAGCTTGTCATTCAAACAAGTGCAATCACGTTTTAAGATAATTTATTAATTTTATTTATCGAACATTCAATATAATATGGTTTCTGAAACCAATATACAAGCTAATAGCCAACTTTAAATATAAGTGTTGTATTGGCAGACTGTAAACAAAATGGATGATAACAATATATTTAAATATATTAAAGATTTTATTCGTATTTGTACAATATTACCTCTAAAACTGAATTGTATATCCATTAATGCAAATGTTTCTTCAGGCATGAGTGGTATAATATTTCATTATTTTCAAACAATAACACTTTTATTCATCAAAGACATGTTTTCGCATAAGGACATTGAAAGAAACCGTTAAATTTGTCCACCCACAACTAAGCAGATGATAAACTTGAGCGTCACGCTTTGTTGCTTGGCAATGCGTATGTTTATTTTTATCCAGTATAATATAGAGATCATTGATATAACTGGATGGACATATGTGACTAAAATTTTCGAGCTGTCGTCTGCACACCATTGTGTAAGAGAGAAGAACACTTTCGGGTATCTCTTTCTCTCTTAAACACATACAAGGCAATGTGCCAATTTGGCATAATTCACTAATTTGTATGAATATATTAGATATGTCAATGTATGATTAGTTAAATGAATTAGATTCGTTAATAAAGATTTTGAAGAGGATAATAAGTTCAACACTTGTGAATTTTTTCTTTAAATAGGTCGATGTAGGCTTCATAAAAGCCTATAAAATAAATGAGCGTTTGAATCTCTACAGAAAACTTGCTATTCATACACATGCAATTAAGTGTTAAGGTAGCTTATTTCTGTTATAGAACATTAAATATAATATGGCTTCTGAAAGCAATAGGTTATACAAGCTAATAGCCAACTTTAAATATATTGTAATATATTAATATTTCCTACAAATCTATATACTTAATAATAGTTTGAATGTAAAACTACTACACAAAGTTTGTCATGTAATTAAGTTTTAAGCTACCTTTTTTCATTATAATCATCGAACTTTCAATATTATAATATTGTTTCTGAAACCAATATAATTATAAGCTAATAGCCAACTTAAAATATATCATAGTTTTGGCAGAATGTAAACAACATGAGCGATAGCTACATATATTAATATATCAAAGATTTTATTCGTATATGTACGATATTAACTTCAAAAGTGAATTTTATATCTTCTAACGTAAATGTGTCTTCAACCAAATTGGTTATAATAGTAGTGTTCTGGCCCAGATAGATCAGCGCCTGATTGGTCGGTTTTGGTCACGTGACCACGCCCCCCTCTCCACCCAGCCCCTGCCACCCGCTCCCCCTCCCGGGGCCCCAAAGTTGAGGTATCAGTTTATCTATTAGTTCCTTCATACCAAGAACGGTCTCAATTATCGAAAACAGATATTGCCTCAGGCAGACCATTAAGCTTAGGCTATGAAGAACCATACGTTGTTTTAGCTTGGATGGGAAACCACGGACCGTTTTCGGAGAATTAAACTTTTCAGGGAACCCCACAGGGTCAAAACACTTTGTGCTAATAGAGGGAGCATTGATGAGTGCCCCAAATTGGCTGTTTGGTGATGGCGTGTAAGAGACAGACAGGTTTGTGCTTGAATAAAACACGATATTACAAAACATACATTTATTATACGTTATAGGTTTTACAGACATATTATACATTTTTACAGGAATGACGCATATACTCGTTCATACGTTTTTCTACAGTGTCTCTTAGATGCGTTAGTAAAATTGTTTTTAGTTCACAATCCAGCGCGTAATAGTCCAAACCGACGACCTGGCGTGTGTAGTAGGTATCACTGATAAGATCCAGGTTTTTGATGTGCGTTTCCACCGTAGGCTGGTCGAGATCGATGACGTCTGCCGATTCTGTAAGCGTGTCGCACACATCCACGACGAGCGTGTCGATCAAATCGTTGCAATAGCGTGCGACAGGTGTCGACCACATATCCCGGCGGTCGACGGCGACGTCAATGAGGTCCCACACCTCGCAAAGACGCGCCCAGCTAGGTGCTAGATAGGCGACCCGTTTGAGTCCTGCGTCTTGTTTCTCGCTGATGACGACCATGCGGTCACCGCACATACGTCTCAGGGAGATTTCATGATTAGTCAGACTAATCTTCTGAGGAGGTTGCGTGTTGTTGAAAAACTTTGATATGACCGACTTGTAGCTGCCCAGTTCTTGCCACTCTGTACGGTTAAACACCGCACGATTCCCTCCGCATTTTTCTAGCTGGACATAGGGCGTAAAGTTGTTCTTGACGCTCATGCCGACGATGACACGCTTGGCGTCGACTTCGTCCAGCGGGAACAAAGTGTTGAAAATACCGGCGACGGCGAGCGGCTTCACCTGCCTTGCGCATACGTCTTGACCTTCCATGATGTTTGATCGCTTCGACATCTGTCGCGGTTATGGCAGGCACGCCACCGGGGCGCCCCTTTTATAGGCACAAGCCGATTGGACGCAGCCTCTTGAGGGGTGGCAGGACCCTAGCTTCTTGAAAAATGTGTTGTAATATCTCACAACCTTAGCGTCGTTGTCTGAACGGTCGGTGGGCGAGAATAGGGCTAGGAAAGTTTTAATCGGAATGTTCTGGGCGCGATAGAGAAGGTACATGAGACAGTATTGGCCGCAAACGTCTGAGGCTACGCTTTGAAGTTGTAGCGTGTTATGAGTCGTGCGACAAGTGTTTTTGCGTATAAATGCCAGATGTGACTTTATACGGGGTGGAAAACCGTAGCTGTCAAAGTATTCTCCCGCGCCGTTCTTGTCGATAAAGATGGCGACCCAATGCTTGCCAGGCTCGGTGTGTGGATCGGTGTTGACGACGAGAGCGGCAGGTCGAGCTATTCTTGCGGGTAGTTGATCAGCAGGGAAAACACCAGACCGTACAGAATGGAACCACGGGTTTGTTTTCAGCATGCGTCTTATGGTGTGCGTGTCCATCTTCAATCATCCAGTCTCGAAGTCCCAAAACAATGGAGGCCGAACAGAAATTCCGCACAGAACTGTGCGCTGTGCACATGATGCGGCCCAATTTAAGTGTTTTCAACGAAGGACAACCTCTGTCGTGCAGATCTATGACGGGCGTAGGCGTGTATCTGACTAGAAACTTTTTCTTTTCTGCACCCTTGACGTAGACGGTTTCTGCATCCGTCGTGGCGCGGGAGATGAGGGATTCGAGCAGGCTGTAATCCACATCACCGCTATCCCAGGGAATACCATGCAGTTTGCTGACGATATAGTAGGCTTGTTTTTTAGCGGCGGCTGAAAGTTCCTCGATAGCGAACGGGGCCTTAACACCCAATGTTGAAGTAATGTTCCGCATACAGATAAAACACTCAGTTCCTTGACGATAAACTCGTTGTTGTCGTCGATGAAGCTCTGGAAATCCACGACGACTTCCATGACTTAAATGACGGTGACAAGGGGCGGGAAGCCGTTTATATTAACTCCCATAGTCGGTCACGACGTTTCTGTCCTTGTCGACGGTGATGATGTTGGCAAACTCCCCGTACACGATACAGTTGACGGTTTCGGTGAGAGCTCTGGCGAAGCTCACTTCGATGCTCAGAGAACCGTGCCGCGTCAAATTCCAATGCGACGAGATGTGGGCGGAGAGATTGGGTGTGAGATCGAAAGCCAAGAGATGATATCCCTTAGGGAAGGCTTCACGTGTGACGTCGCTACCCTCGTTCATGAAATGGATACCCGTTCCAGAAAACAGCGTGTGGTAGGACATTACATAGTTGCCGTTTGTGTAATCGGGTTGTAACGGTTTCGACGGCACTTGTTCCCCGTCCACGTACAGCGAGAAATGGTTCATGCCGTACGTTTGAAAGTTGAACGGGTTCTTGGTGGCGTCTCCGTTGAACGCGGCGTTCGATACAAATCCCACGATGCATCGCTTGGGTAACTGGCCGGTGAACACGTTGTCCAGTGATTTCCCTTGCACGCCCGAGGGAATAGTGAGTGTTTTTACTTCCACACGGGTGACGGGATACTTTGCGGGGCTGACGTTTAACGCCTTGGCGTGCGCCAACAGTACAGAAGGTGACACTTTGACGCGTCGCACTAGAAGGCCGGCTTCAGCGATGTGAACCTTAAAGTTTAGAATTTCAGGGACGGCCATAAGACTGAACCCGTCTCGGGAACGGACCAACTTGACTCTGAGTTCGGTGCCGTTCAATAGGTATTTCTCTTGGTTAAACACGTCACCGTGTAGATACCCCAAAAGATCCACCGTCTTGCTTTGTGCGGTGAGACCTCGACGAGCCTCAAACCCTCTGTTGACGGCATTAACCGCCTCGAAGGTTCCGGGGTTGTCTGCGAACCACATACCGCAAGTCAGATGCGTTCTCTTGGCCTCGCTGTTGTAATTGAGCAGCGTCTCTATGTACGCTCTATAAGCATACGTGTTGCTGGGCGGTGAGACTAGTTTTTGGTTTAAAAACACATCCACCTGTGTGAATAGCGAATGCAACCAGTTGTTGACGGGAGCGATTTGATCCGTCTCTTTGAAAGCGCCACCGTCGGGTTTCACGATGGCCGCCCTGAGATAGAGCATCGTCTGCGAGAGATCTATATAAAACTCGCCTTGACCAGTGACGGTAAATTCGATGGGTGAATCATCGGTGAGGGAAGATACAGGTTTGTATTGGAGCCATTGCCCGCTTTCGAGACTGGTTTGCGTGGGAGGGACGGAAAATAGATCGAGTTCACTGCTGGCACACTCGCAGGACTGGGGGTGTAGAAACGACATTTCAACTGAAAATATCTACCGCTTCTTTCTTGACCTTTTTACGTCGGGCAACGACCGAAGACTGACGTCGTTGCTTCTTACGACGCCCTTTATAGCCTGATCCGGTCATCAGTGTGTCGATCTTCTGCTCCGCTTTGCGTTTCAGATTTGTTCCAGCCTCGCCGACACGCTGCCGTAGAGCCTCTTTGAAAGGACGACGCTGATTGGCGACGTCGGAGAGCACGTCGATACCCGTGTGAAGCGCCTGTTTTCCGATGGCTCTGGCGCCGCTTCTCAGCAACGGTACGACGCTCTTGAATAGACCGCTGAAAAAACTTCCTATTCCATGCCCTCGTTGATAGGGAACACCGTGGTAGATCGAAGATATCCCCGATCAAGCCTGGTCGACGTAGTATCTTTGGTAGGGACAGTTCATGTTGAACGGCGTCGAAAATGAAGTTTCACGCACACTTTTCCAAACTCGAATGGTACAGGTTCACCGGTGTCGGTTCTTATATTGATTTCCAGGCTTTCAATTTCTCTTCTAAGTACTGGCACGTAGTGCATCGGATCGTAGCTAACTGTCTTATGTATGCCGTAGAGATAGTTTGTGTTGTTGATACCGACGATACGTAAAAGAGGTGCCACGATATCGCCCACGGGTTGAGGATCGACGATATCAGTGTAGACGTACATTTGCGAGGGCAAGCCTAGTAGAATGTTGGCGGCGTACGGTGACTTTGGGACTTTGATCAGATTCGTCTGAGGATCGAATCCTAGCTGTAGACTTAGTTGACTAGATAGTTCCAGCAGCTGTATATTTGGTGAAGAAGAAACAACGTCCACTTTTTTGTTGGTGCTTGTGTACTTGAACACAACCCCTTTATCACCTTTAAACGCGTCTACTTCGTTTAGGGCTTTAATCAATTCTTGGATATTGCTATAGTTTCCAGGAGGGATGTGATCCTTGAATATTTGTTCCACACCGTTGGCGTCCACCCAGTTGAACCATACAATATTTTGGCCCTCTGGGACGGTGGTGAAAGAACACGGATATTGGAATTCGGCGAGAGCTACTTCCCACAGGCCGTCGAGCGTGAGACGATGGGGTAGTTGCGTGGTGAAATTTGTGAGGGTATTTTTCGGGAAATATCCCATAGAGCTGTCGCTCGGCAAGGTGAGGTAAAACTGGTCCTTCATGGTAGGGCGCAGACGTAGCTGGCTGGGATCCACGAATTAAACTTGGCGGGGTAACCTTTCCACTGCACGTACACTTTCTTTCTGGCGCCTGTTCCCTTGACACGTAGTATTTTATCAACTTTGAAAATTTCGGGAAGACGTACGCGTTGCAATTCGGGTTCGTAAAACGTTCCCTCCACCTCCTCGCCGTCAAGATCGGTCAGCCTGTAGACGACTGGTTGGCGTAACACGACGCTGCTTACTTTGAAAATTTCTTCACTCCAATTGCTTTCGTAGCCCTTTTCAAACAGCATTTTGGATTTGCTAATACGCACCGTGTCACCGACTTTGAGTTTCGGCTTACTATACGAGTTTGGACCCTGTTTGCCGTACAGATTATCTCTGACACGAAGCACGTCGGTTTCTGAAACGTCGGCGGGCGCCATCTTGATACTGGAATGAATTGCGCCGTTGTAAGCGTCGACGAGATCTTGGAGGACGTCCACGTAGCGATACGTGTTGTTTCGGGTAAAGTAGCGCCACATGCGTCCTTTCAGAGTTCTATTGAATCGTTCCACGACGCTCGCCTTCACGTCCGGATTATTAGTGGTGTAGTAATGGACGCCCTCTCGCTCGAGAAATTTCCGGACTAGACGTGCCGTGAACTCTGTCCCCTTGTCCGTCTGTAAACTTAGAGGTTTGCGCCCGCTTTGCTCGAAAATGTCCCGAAAGGCGTCTCTCACGACGCTCCCAGTCTTGGACGGAAGCGTCCTCGCCCAGGCCATCTTGCTAAACACGTCGATGACGGTGAGCAAGTATACCGCACCGTCGTTGTATTTGCTAAGACTTCGCATATCGTTGAGATCGGCTTGCCAGAGATCGTCAATGTTGGACACCACATACCGATTGCGTGGAAACTTTTTTAGCACCGGTTTGTGTAGGGTATAAGCGTCCTGCGCACGAAGCCATTCTCGTACTTTGGCGGGATCTTTCTTGGACGCTCGTATGAGTGACACCGCCCCTGCAAACCCCGCGGGATGAGAAGGGTCGTAGTAGATGTCGTCCATTAAGCTCTGAACGGCAGCCACCTATTTTCGTCCACCCTTTTAAGTTTCTTCTTCTTGGTGCGTTGCGGGGACGGTGTAAGTGGTACGGGCGTCGGATCCCTAATGGGCGCCAAACGTTTCGGATTCACAATAAATTCTTTCGGGACGTTTATTTTTTGAAGCGCCGTGAGAAACTCTCGCCACCCCGTCGGCTCACTGTGTCTTCTCGCTCTGACCAGATCGTTGACTAAATCCACAATGTTGGATCCACGGAGAGGCGTATCGTGAATACTCACTTGCCCGTTTTCGTCCCAAGAGATACCGGCCCTTGAATTAATATGTTCTAGTAAAAGCTCGGCTTTTTTACGTGCCTGTACCGGTACAGTATCGAGTACAGCCGCGACGGGAAGTACGGGGGCGGTCGTGGTGGTGGCGGTATTTTCAGGTGGTGGCGGCGGGTGTTGACTAAAGTGCAGATAGCGCTGCAGCACTTGTTGGTATAAAGTCCATTTAGACTTGTCGTCAAGTTTTGAAGCGAGGATTTTTTCCATTTCCTTGTCCAGCTCGGAGACCACTAGATTTGTGGCCGACGCCGCTTGTTGGTAGTGTTGTTCGTAACGGTGTAACGTTTCCGGGGACACCAGTATCATCTTTTTCGTGTGTTCCATCGTCTATTTGTTGAACAAGGAACCGAGGACACCACTGATTAATGGGGCTAAAAGTAAGGGCAGGAACGCTCCTCCTTTCTGAACGAGTAGACGCCTCTTCTTCTTCCAGCACTCTCCTCGTTTAATCAGCTTGCGCAACACCTGCTTATGTGCACGTAACTTTGTCTTCTGCGCATTTTTCAGCGGCACCCGCCCTTTTAAAGTGTTGTAGGCACACTCGCAAACGGCGTCGATCAGTTTCTTGTCGGCCGTTTTCAGCAAGGCGACGCGTTGGTGGGGGTTCATGCGATGCATCGCACGTAGCAGAGGGGCCTGCTTCAACACTTTGGGACTCATGGTTATGAAATGATTTGTAATCGGGAGGTGTCGGTGTTTTTATAACTTTTGCGTGGTAGGTACACGCAACACCCGTCTTTGGTGCGGGTTCTATATCTGAACCATTCGGGTGTACCTTGTTTGAAATCTAACAATATATACCCGTGGGGAGTACTTGTAGCGTCAGCGTAAGCCTCCTGTAAAATACGTGGGTTTTCAGGACACACTTGACGTGCAAAGTGCTGAATCTGAGCTTTATCCCTGGGATTTTTAAAAAGCACGATATAATGTGCGTTTAAGGAAATGTCTCTTTGGCCCTTGCCCTGGTGGAATATATTTTGTGTAAGGTACATGACGCTAATATTTTGATGGTGGCATCCTTTGGTGAAAAGATCGACGACCACTTCGTTGGCTTCACGCATCAGGTCGTCCAGGATAATCAGATGTGGAGGAGAGTCATTACATGTGTCATCCATTTCCGGTAAACCCTTACAGAATATGACAGACCCGTCTTGTTCGAATCCCGGTTGCCATAAAGCATAATACCAGGTGATTTTATCAAATTTAACGTCACACATTGTGTCCAAGTGACGGATAAAGTCGGCTACAAAATGTGACTTTCCACAGCCGGAAGGGCCGCTGATGATGGCCGAAAATGGATGTTTCAACTTGTCCATAATGTTTGAGACTGAGTTTATAAGCTAAATGAACTTGTATTTATAGGATAGGAGGGTGGGGATGTATACGTTAAAACACAAACATAACAGTTTTTTTATAATATTTATTTACTCATTGAATACATCTCATACTATGAAAAGTATACTTGTAATATTTATTTACACAAATCAAAGTTTTTTTTACAAATTAATCTCGCACAATTAAAAATATATTTATTTACACAAATCAAAGTTGATTTTTTTACAAATTCTTTAAATAATTATTTTTTGGAATTTAAATTTACAAAAATATTTTTTACAAATACTTTAAATATTTATTTATACAAACATAGCTCACACCATGAAAATTATACTTGGGATATTTATTTACACAAATCAAATTTTTTTACAAATTTATCTCACGCAATTAAAAATATATTTATTTACACAAATCAAAGTTGATTTTTACAAATACTTTAAATATGCATAAAATAAATCAATAAAAAATATGCTTGTTTTCATGCTGAAAAAAAAATCTCAAATCTTTGACGGTGGAACTGTCTAGAGTGAAAGATGATTATTCAGCCCGTCTAAATGATCACCTTTTAGTCGTGGCGACTGCGCTTATACCCAAACGGTAACGTATTATAATCATCGATTATCCGTCGTTTGGTGTAAACCGGCCGGTAGACTTTATTCTGCGAAACGGTACATACAGTCGCAAGACCTTTTCTTACAATTTTGTGCGGTATCTGTATGTATCTTTCCGCTGCCTGTTCGGTGACCATCGCTTTCAAAACGTCAAAATTAACGTCGTTCCGGTTGCCGTAATTTATGGTGATCCCGCGAACCTTGCACACCGTTTTTGTTTTGGCAGGGTCGCCACCGACGCAAACCCGGTACGCGTAATTCTTGGGACCGCCAGATACAAAGGCGCTAATGTAGCTTCCCGGCCCGTAATCTTGAAGTTCGTCAGTGAGGTCACCTAAAAAGTCTCCGGTCGGTGGACTCCAATCGCCGGGGCGTTCCGTGAATAGAACGCTATCTGTATCGTGATACAAAACGCGTTCCCCCAATTTTTCAAGGATGCTGTATAAATGCAACCTAGCCATAGCAGTCGTGTAGCAAGCCACCGCCACACTCGTGTTAGGGTTAGGGCGCAACGCGTCACGCGCATCCTTGTAATTGAGGAACATAACCTCATCATTAACATCAATGACGCTCTCCACGGTGATGGACGGATCCGTCAGGTACTTATGGATACCCTGATAGTCGTTGACAACAGCTACGTGTGGTAAATCGGGTCTTTGCCCAAACTTTCCCCATAACGAATTTAAAAAGAGTTTAGCCAGAGTGCGGAGACCAGGGTTTTTACAAACAGAGCCGAAATCGAGTTTTACCCCTTCCCTTTCCTCATAATTTTGAATGTAAGCTAACTTCTTATCTCGTGAGGTACACCACTCTGGCCATCCGCTGGCTTCTTGTTTGATTTTCAAAAAAGTATCGATGTACCCATGAAACAATCCGCCAGTACGTGTCTGACGGTCGTAAACAGATACATCGTACTCCCACACTTCGTGTACTGCTTCAACGGTGTAGCCTTTCTCGACGGCTTTCCTGATCTCGTCAATCACCCAGACGCCTGTCAACCAGCGATCTTTTTTGTCGTTGTGCCGACACGCGCCTTGGTTTTTCTCCTCTCCGCATTTCCTGCACAAGATGAACATCAACTTGTCGTGCATCCGTGTAGGCAATACGGGCATGAATAAATCCCGCGGAGGCGTCACGGTGACTTTGGCTATGCCTTCTACTTGTTCTATAGACGGACAATTTGGTTCCAAGTGAATTTTGGGGTGGTCGACGGGGTATTTTTTGTACTTGCAAACGTAAGGATACAACGAACACACATCCAAATACTTGATCTTCTCTCCACAAGAGAGGTCCGCTTCGTGGAAGAGTTTGATACAATTTGTACGCCCGCCAAAGAATGCGTCCCTGAGATTGATAGGCTCCTTGCTGTACACCTCGTGCTGGAGTACAAATCGTTTCAAGTCCTTGTCTGTGCGTTTCATCGCATTAAACGTACACTCCCACATCTCTACGACCGTGTAGCCGGCATTCTTAAACTTTTCCACGCAAGCCATGGTCGCTTCATAGCGCGTCTCCATGGTCTCATGGGGACTGTTTTTGATAGGGGTGGTCCTGTCGGGATAACAGAGAGGGCACCCGTGCCAATAACACCCCCAAAACTGGAAGACGGTGGTGGTATCTCCAGCTTTAACAACGCCGTCTACACGACGCCCTAACACATATTCCTCACGGCCGTTACCCGCATGAAGGATAGAGACACCGCGTTGATGGGCTTCCCAACAGAGCCATTGTACGGCGACGTGCGACTGTTGGTCTGCACACCGGTAGCCACCGTTAGGGATGATACCGATAGTGTTCTCCTTAAGATGACTACGGCGGTAAACCAACATGGCCGCTCCTGCGATCGTGCACGCCTCTCTGAAAGGATCCACCTTTGCTTTTTCAATAAGCATATCTCTAAACTTTAGGCAGGCCTTCCGTAGGATCTCTACGTCTTTCACGCAATACAGTTCCAACTCGCGCTTAAAATCAAAGACATAATTTTCTTTGACCAACGCGTCATACCACTTCTCAAAGTGCTCCTTTCCCTCAACCGACATCTCACCGATGCCGTAGTCCTCCTTTGGCGGCAAGGGACCCCTATACCCCGCGTTTTCTTTTTTATTGAAAAAATGAGGGAAATGTCCCTTGGCCAAAGACTCGTCCAAGCCGAATGTCTTGGGCATCTTGGACAACGACATGGGGAGAAAGTTCAGCGAGTCAATAAAGTGGAGCGGGCCGTAACGCATGGACATGATTTTCCCACCGTTCATTATGAGCTCTGGAGTCCATTTTTTTACCTCCATCATGTATTTTAAAATGAAATTCCCGTCATACCCTTTAGCGTTATGCCCGAGGAGGGTGATATCCTTAAATTTTGAAGCTTTAATCTGCTCGATAAATCCGAAAAATTGGGCCATTGTGGTATCACCCTTGAATATGCGCGTCCTATCGCCCCCGCAGTCGGTGCAATGATGGTCATTTACATCGATATGAAGGCAGGCCTTGCAGCACGTCTGCACGACACATAGGTTAGGCTCATGCAAGTACGTGTTGACCGCACCTTGAAGAAGCGTTTCTTGTCTGCATTCAAAATCGTAGAATACAAACATGAAATTACTCTTTTCCAGTGTTGGTTTGGATGGGGCCCGCTTCATATAGCAGAAATGGCCAAAAGGACGATGGGTTTCGCATACTCTACAAAAAGTCTCATAACACTTGTGTGAATAATTTGATCTTTCCAAGCTGAAAAATTGCCCGCATACCTCACAAAACTTTTTGACATCACAGACCGACATGTTACCTCTGCAAAAACCGGGAAGTTTATGGTTATCAAAACATGTCTGGTTTGTGAACCAACGCCCGCAATCTTTACAGGTCACAGATCGACCTCCACTGCATACCGCTTTAGCGTAGCACTTTTTGCACGCGGACTTGCACTTGTGCTCGTTCTTTGTGTTGAACGGCACACGACACTCACGGCAAAAGTACGAGCACTTAAAGGCGGCTGTCAAGGATGTTATGACGTCAAAATGGTTTTGCTTATCGTCGTGAAAATACAAATCAAGGTAGCCCTTAAAGGAATGTTCGGGAGGTTTAGGCCCCTCATATAGGACCTGTCTCCCCCTACGTTCCCTGAACACTGTGATTTTGTATTCGGAGAGGTATGCTTGAAATTGTTTCAGCTCGGTTAGCCCACCACCTTTCAAAAGATTCACACGGGCATCGCGACATAGTTCCTCTGCTTTGAGTTTTTGAATAGGACGACCCCATTTGATTTGTCTAAAAGTGTTCATGTCCATGCATCCCGGTTCTCTTTTAACGTCACACACACCCTTGGCGACAACCAATGCACGGGCAAGACAAATTGGGTTGCCATTTCGAATCGTTATGATTCCTCTGCTATTACGGCTATATGTGCTAGCGGGAGAGATTTTATCACATCTATGATTACCCCTCCCGCGAGGCTCTTTAAAGTGGTGTAACTTGATATACAAGGGGGACGAACTAAGGAACGAAGCATTGCTTTGTAACACGCGACTTACGTTATCGAGCACGGCCTGCGCGTCAAGCTGATCTGCCCTCCTAAATGAAACGAATACAGGTCTTGACGCGGAGTCTGTGTTGACTAATAGTAGACCTACGTGATCCTCGGCACTTACACCGTGGTCCTTCAGCCGATTGAGCAAATTAGTAATTTGTTCTTCAAGCCAGCTTAATGCGTCACGATCGTTTGCTGGTGCACCAAGATGCACGGTAACTTCTCTACCAGTATAAAAGAAACGCTGTAATTGTTTTATTCTCTCCTCAACGATTCGAAGAGGGAGACCTTGGTTCAAAGCTCCACCGACCTGGGTTACAGGGCCACAAATTGCCGAAGATGGTCCCGCTGTCGCGGGTTGCGGAAGGATCGCTGACCCTGTCGCCGCAGCCAGGGATCGAACACCGTCTCCCGGCGGTGCTCCTGCGGCGGTGTGAAGGGTTCTCACGGTCGGCTGCTGCGGGAGGATGGAGCCGTCATTTTCACCCTCCATTTGCACTATAACACACACGTCAAAGTAAACACTGTTCCAAGCCAACATTCTTAATGTGTGTGTACATGTACAAAATACACTCTAGGGCATTTCATTTATCACTATGAAAAGTTTCACCCATGCCTGGGGAATCAAACCCGGGACTCATGGCTCGACAAACATATATATAGGGTTTAATGCTAAAGCAAGATATAATTTCCCCGGACCCGTGGTTCGGATTCCACGTTAAACTGTAGGTCCTCCATTTCATCTCATATTAATTCTACCAATTCACATTAGCGTAAGTGCGTACAACCCGAACGGGTAGTAAGACGCGATGCTAATATAATAATAATAATAATTTCCCTGTTAATTATTATGCCAGGGAATCGAACCCTGGACTCATGGATCGGTAAATAAATATATATAGGGTTTAATAATCTGCTAAAGCAAATATATAACTTCCCCGATTATTTATTATGCCTGTATATATATTTGAATATCTTTAAAAAATATCTGTATATATACACTAAATTTACATTATTCCCGTTTAAAAACCCTATAATTGCACAACAGAGCGCACCTTTTTCGGCTCTAAACTGACTTCCAACGCCATCTGTTAGAACGATAAGTAATCAGGTTTACAACAAGCACGCTAATCATTCAAGGGGGAAAACATGTCTTAACACAAATTGTAAAAAATAGAAGAAAGTAATTGTTTATTGGTAGAAATAATTTTGTTGTAGAATCAAATAAAGCAATTTAATTTAAATCCATTACTGGTTTTCCAGTTTCAAGCTAAGGTAACTTTTTTTTTTTTCATAAAAGATTAGGACATCCACAAATCCGGTCCGCTGGCTTTTAAT
Source organism: Timema podura (assembly GCA_033556935.1). Lineage (NCBI taxonomy): Eukaryota > Metazoa > Arthropoda > Insecta > Phasmatodea > Timematidae > Timema > Timema podura. Next base: position 29,178,448 of record JAVRXN010000011.1, read on the forward strand.
TTATCAGACCGGCATTTTTAGCCGTGTCGGGAATCGAACACAGGACCGATAGTTGCACTAAGATGACGGTTGTATTTGATCCACACACACGACTAAAGTGATAATTACCTTTCTTGTTTGTACGGTAGTTTGGAGGACGGGGATAACTCTTGCTGTCTATTTTCAACCTAGTGGCTATATAGTATTGTTACTTGTAGATATTACTGGCAAACTTACATATCAGCCTGTCTATCGCGTCCAATTCAGAGATTACATTTCCACTGGCGTCGGTATGGACGTAGCCTGCAGGTGGAGGCTCGAAGAAAGCGGCGCCGGGCAAAACACCGACCTCTTCGGTCCCCATCGCTTCGCCTCTTTCAAGGGGCGGCGCCCCCAAGATCTCTGCCGTCGCCACGTGGCCCCCCAGGTATTCATCCAGATCCCTGTAGTCTGAAATTTAATAAACACATATTGATTAAAATCGTGAAAAAATAAGAAAAATCTGCCATTTTTCTAAAATCTATAGCAGAAAGCTAATTACCCGTGGACCAGTCGTTATCTGCCTGGAAAGTTCCATCATCTCTAAAAAGCGCTAAAAGCTCTGTGCTATCGGACGCTGCCGTCTGAGTTATAGCTGCAGGCGCCAGGGGTGCGTCTTCTTGATATTCTATAAAGGAACAAATGAGTTTATACACCAAAGACATAAAAAACAAAATTGTAACCATTATAATATACAAAAGTTTTTAAAAAACTTACCCGAATTTATCCAATTTTCCAGCGCGTCGAAACTCATTATTGTCTTAGGCTATACGCAGTTTTCGCAGTTGCTCACACACGTCTGCACGGTTTCAAAGATATTCACCAACAGCTGTCCCTCTTTTGAACCGCTCTACGACTATTCTATCTAAAGTTCATAAACATGAGTTTGAAAGCCAGGCTAAACAACCGAGTACAAGTCCTTGTTATTCCCACAATAGTGGCGAGTATTTGGGGACATTAGGAAGCTTAATGGTCTGCCTGAGGCAATATCTGTTTTCGATAATTGAGACCGTTCTTGGTATGAAGGAACTAATAGATAAACTGATACCTCAACTTTGGGGCCCCGGGAGGGGGAGCGGGTGGCAGGGGCTGGGTGGAGAGGGGGGCGTGGTCACGTGACCAAAACCGACCAATCAGGCGCTGATCTATCTGGGCCAGAACACTACTTATAATACCTCACTATTTTCAAACAATAATACTTTTACTCACCAGAAACAAGTTTTTGCATAAGAACGTTGAAAGAAGCAGTTAAATCTGTCCCCTCACATCCAAGCAGATGACAAACTTAAGTGTCACGATTTGGTTCGTTGCAAGGATGCGTGTATGTCCATCCACTATAGTATAGAAATCACTGATGTTACTAGAGTACAAGGTAGGCTCATTCCCTATACTGGCCTTCATTCAGCTCTACCATAGCGCAGCGCTGGTGTGACGTCGGCTCTTGGCCTAGCCGAGCTTGCTTCTGTTCAGTACATGTGACTGTATGGTGTCACGCTCGTTATTAGCTTCTTATTTTTGCCAAGTATGCTACCAAAGTCACTGCGAATAGTAAATGTTTGTGTGTTTTTTGTAAGCTTTCCTATTATTTATGCGTGAAGTGTTACGAAACGTATCGTAACAATCCAACAGCTGCCGTGTGCAATAAAAGTAATCTAACTAAGGGATATGGTGCTATACACAATACTTTCATAAATATTTTGATGTCAGACCAAGATATATTCACTAATGAACGGGATGGAAAATGGAATCCTGATTAGTATTTTATTTGCTCAGAACATTTTTTCCATGATGATTATGAACAAGACCTTCAAGATTAACTGCTAAAGTTGCCTAAGAAAAACAAATTAACATTGTTTGCAGTACACACCCTTATTTGTGGTGTCTCCGAAAATGTTATCCAAAGGAAAAATATTACCCGTGAATCTAGGCATGATATTAGATTGACGAAACAAATAGTGGGTGATATCATGGTGGGTAAACATATTTGGAGGACGCGTCACCCCAAATATTTTTACTTTATGGAAAAGTCCATCCATCCATAAATGTATCCATCTCACCTTAAAACAAACTTGAAAATCATTATTCCTCAAATGTGATAAATCACGTGGCTGTATTACATAAATATGTTTTGTACAAGATCATAATTTTATTTATTGTATTACATAAACAAATTTATATAGTACGGTAGTTAATGAAAGAAGTAAGGTGTTTGGTAAAGTCAATGTTCACTTAAATTAACTGTTAACTAATCATTATAAAATGAATAACCCTATTGTATGTAGGCCTATTCATAAACCAATTTGGAGAGTGGTGAAAATCTTAAATTTATATTAATGTTCATTTGAGAGTGTCGTACTAAATATGTAAAAGGTAATATTAGATTCGACTACATTTATGTTATATAAGTAGTGATTATTAAGAATGACAATAATAATATCCCCAATATGTGTCCCCTCAAAGTTGGTAATAATGTGTGTGTTCTTCCCCTACCACCCTCCACCCCACCCCGAGTTGTAAATAAAGTCGTCCTCCAAAATTGCAAAGTCAGGCACGTCCATGGGCGATATACTATATTCTATAAATATGTAGAAGAAGGAAACCAAAGAAGGTGTAGCTGTTGTTCATTGTGTCTCTCAAAATATAAGCAACAAAACAAGTCAACCAATATTGAATAAGACCGAAACAATTAAAACATATCTTGAATAATTACAAAAGGAAAAAACTATATTGAAATTCAAACTATATTGAAATTCAAACTATTGAAACCAAAATCACTGGAAATCCGTAGGCTCAGGAGCATACTTAGCTTATATATAATATTTTGATAGACCCATTTCCGGTAATAGAAATTACAAGGAAATGGCTGAACAAATTTTGACACACGAGCACTCATTTTAACGATTAGGATTCCAGGATGTTGGGAAAAATAGTATTTTCCCAAGAAAACCCGATTTTCACAGATAGTTTTACCATGGAAACCGTTATTTGCGTTATTGGCTGCATGGCTGTAAATCTCTTAAATAAAATATATATCTTTGGCTAAAAATGAATAATTGAATCCTTATTGCTGGTCCTAACACAATAATTACATATTTCAATCTGCAAATAACATTTTTCTCTTTGGATGCTGATTTCACTTTAGATGTTGGTAAAAATACATCTAGATTGAGATTGCCTGGACTGGGGAAGCATTTATTTATTATTGGAATGTTACTCTCTTTAATTCGCATTTAGATCAATATTATCGAGCACAACTCGGAAATTAAAAGGTTAAGTTGTCAGTTACAAAAAAAATATTCTATACGTTTTGTTTGCGCATGAACAATAAAAATATATAAAAGATACATTGATGTTTAAATATGTTTAGTATGTATTATAAAATCAAAAATTATAAAATGATCTTGAAATATGTTCAAAAATAGCCATTTTAATTATCTAAATATGGGTTTTGGCTTTTATATTTTTCAAATTATAGGTTTTGATATTCATTTTATCAAATAGTAACACAATACAAATACAGTAAGTTCAGTTATGTTTTCATGCTACCACGTAATTTTGAGGGAATAATATTTCAAAGTAATCTTTTGTGTACTCCATCTATCTTTTCATATTCATAGAAATACAATTATATTTCCGTGTTGCTACTTAATTTAGAGGGGATGATATTTCAAAGTAATGTCTTATGTGTTCCATCTATCTTTCCATATTCTTACAAATACAATAAGTTCAGTTATGTTTACATACTGCTACTAAATTTTGAAAGGGGGATATTTCAAAGTAATATTTTGTATACCACATCTATCTTTTCATATTCTCTCTCTCTCTGACAATTTCTCTCTCACACACACTCACTTTCTCACACACTCTCTCACACACACTCATTCTCTATCACACACTTTCTCAAACAATCTCTCTATCACACTCTCTCTATCACACACTTTCTCACACACTCTCTCACACATCCTCTCTCATTTTGACTAAGACTTTTTCCCTCTCTCACACACTATCTCCACTCACACACACTATTATACAATCTTTCACACATTATATTTACCACACTCGCTCTAAAACGCTCTTTAAACTCACTCTATTTCTCTCAAATTCTTTCTACCAAATTCTTCCTCTCTCTCAAACGATCTCTCAGCCACTCTCATATTATCCTTCTCTCTCAAACACCCTTTCTGTCTAAAACTCTCCCTTTTTGCTCAAACTCTCTCTATAAGTCTCAAATTCTTTGTCAGACTCTCACTCTAAAATAACTCTTTCCACCAAACACTTTCTCTCTCAAATTCTCTCTCTTGAACTTTATCACAATCAAACTATCTCTCTAGTCTCAAACTCTTTATCAATTTCTCTTTCTATTATATTCTCGGTCTCAATCTTTCTTTCTAACTCTCTTTCACTCAAACTTTCTCTAATATTTTCTTTCTCTTAAATTTTTCTCTCTTTAATTTTTCTCTCAAAGTCTCTCTTACACGCTCTCATATTTTCTCTCTCTCTTACACAATACCCCTCACAGTCTCTTTCCCAAAATTTCACTCACACTCTCTCTTCCTTACACACACTACCTCAATCACTTTAACAGGCACTTTCCTTCACATACTATCTCTCACATATACACTGTCTCCCTTTCTCTCTGTCTCTCTCTCTCTATCTCTCACACACACACACACACACACACACACACACACACACACACACACACACACACTAGCTCACTTTCTCACTAATAATAGTAATAATAATAATAATAATATTAATAATAATAATAATAATAATAATAAAAGGATCTAGTCAAACTCATAATTTAAGTTTAAATACATGGCCATTATGATATTGATGTTTACTGACAAAATTTATTTCATACGTCGTTATTATATACATTTAATAATAAATAGGCCTAGCTAAAATAAATGTTTATGTAGAGCTAACATTGCTTTACTCCTGTAACTTTAGGCGAAAATTGGACGTTACTTAAGATAAATGCCAAATGAGTGACCTGAATATTGGTTTCCACTTTCACTTTGCTTTTCTAAATAATTTGTCAAAAGTTTCCATCATTTGATTGTATGCATACAATTTTACCGCGCGTGAACGGTGCTGAAAATTGTTTTTATTTTAATATTGTTTTTCGCTAATAGCTTCGTTCATTTTAACTTTATGATCATAAGATATACTAACTAACAAAGAAATAGTATCGGAAACTTATAGTATATAAAAAAAAGGTGGTATAATGTATTTTGAACTACTGATCTATTGTTTTTGTTTATAGAATTAAGATTATAGGTTTGTTGGGGTAAAGATCTATTTAGGAGATATGTCAATGTCTTTAGAAATATTGTAACTATCTCGAATCATTTGTGCTATCTATATCCCGATAAAACAATTAAAAGTACTTTTTACTTTCCGTAGATACCCGAAGGTTTTAAATTTACATTTTAAGCCAAATGACTTTAGGTCAAATGACTTTAGGCCAAATGACTTGTGAAGTTAATTTTAAGGCCAAATGAATTTAGGCCAAACAACTTTAGGCTAAACGACTTTAGTGAAATTATTTTTTAGCTGAGAAGGTGGGTTACTTTCTTCCATAAGAATATCAATGGTCAGTGGTGGATCAGGAAATATTATTTTTGGTGTTTGACATTTCTTTCAAATTCTATCTTACACCCTACTTACTATTGAGGCGGGTTATTTTCTCCCATGTGAATAATACTAAGAGTTGTGAAAAAGAGTCAGTGGTGGATCAGGAAATATTATTTTGGGGGTTGACAATTATTTCGAGCTATATTATTGATCCTACTCACTGCGGAGTTTGGTCACTTTAGTAGTGGTTGAAATAACAGTTTCAGCCCACTTTCTCCCATAAGGTTAACATTGATCCACCACATTCAATGTGGTGGATCACTTTCTCCCATAAGAATAACATTAATTCTCTTCGTTATGGAGTTGGGTGACTTTCTCCCACATTGATCCTTCTTATAGAGCCGGTGGGTCACTTTCTCACATAAGAATAGCATTGATCAGTGGCGGATCGGGGAATATTATTTTGGGTTTTTTAACATTAATCATCCTCGCTGTGGAGTTGGGTGACTTTCTCCCACATTGATCCTTCTCGTAGAGCAAGTGGGTCACTTTTCTTATAATAATAGCATTGATCAGTGGTGGATCGGGGAATATTATTTTGGGAGATTTTAGCTTTGATCCCTCTCACTGTGGAGTTGGGTCACTTTCTCCCACATTGATCCTTACCATAGAACAGGTGGGTCACTTTTCTCATAAGAAAAGAATTGATTAGTGGCGGATCAGGAAAAAATATTTGGGGTGGGGGGGGCAAGGTGGGAGCTGGAGGTGGAGGTGAAGAAGGGGGGCAGACCAGGTGTTTATAAATTAGTTACACCATTAATTTGATAAAACTTTTATAAATCACTAACATTTTACTATAATATTACGTCGTATTGGGTGTTACTCGTTTAGACGTTTATTAAAACGTTTCCCAGGAGGCACTGCGAGGAAGCGAGTAACGTCACCTCCCACCTATAACTAATGTTGACTAAACTATTTATTTTGATAAAGCCGTGCTGTTTCACCTGATTAAATCAGGCTATGATATTCACAAGCACTCAAGCTTTTTACGTAATAAAATCTTTATTACAAAGGTTAATGCACAAACTTCCTTTTAAATATACTTACATACAAAACATAAAGGGTGAATTTTCTTACGTCTCCATTGGTGAACACATTTGTCTTATTTTGTAGTGACCGTATGCAAGAGTGTCACACCCATTATCTAAAATATAGCGTTTGTCATCTCCGGGGGAGTGTGCAAGTTTATTCAAGGATATACTGTACAATTGATGTTTCTCACTTCTTATCATAGACATATTGGCATAGTGTAATATCCCCTGCTTTAAACATTTTTTATAATGAGCATGTTTAATTTTCTTTTTGAGAGTTGTTTTTGATACACCTTTGCCTACTTTTTTCTCCTCAAGACTCTCCTTTTGAATGGAGTAAAGCTTCGGTCGAAGTCCCACAAACTCTCGAATACACTCTCCATTCATCTCATCCTTCATTTTACCTAAAGCTTTTTATTGCACGTACTGTGTAAAAAATGTATTTCTGGATAGTCTGAAGTGTCGAATTGGTCTATATTAATAAACATATCCACATACACATTTTCTGTTTTCAGTTCGTAGCTTTGCATTTTGTCCATATTTCCCCTTAACATAATTATAATGAAAGTTATACATTATAACTTTGCTTATATCTAAGATTGTAAAGCTTGCATAGATAGGATTATTCAAAAGTAGGCTTATTTTTCTCATGTGAACCCCAACTGTAACACCGTCTCCGTGCCTTCTACTTAACGACCACAATTAAATAAAAGGGAGATGGTGATGCTACATAAAGGAAAATATAAGCAGAATTAAAAATATAACAATAATATGGTTTATTCAGTATAAACGTAGATAAAGCAAAGTACAGTGGTCTCATTATATCATTCTGAATAATGCTGAAAATAATAACGTGAAGCGCAGAATGTAAACATTCCATGTTTACATTTATTACAAGTCGTCTTTAAGAGACACAAAATTACGTAGATTATAAAATCAAAAGAGAAGTTAAACTACCTAAAGTGAAGTGAAGTAAGATATCCACAAAATGAAACAAACATTAAATATTCTTGCCTGATGGGCTCCTTAAACAATTACAAGTTACAATACGAAATTTACAATTACATAACGCGAGAGTTTGACTTCCAGACTCAAGTCAAAACCTCCCGGGACTAACTATATCTTAGAAAAAACTAAAGATTGAAATTTAGAACAAAATTAAATTATATAAAAAAAATAACAAGCCTGATTTTATTTCTACAGTCGCGTGAAATAGCAAAATACAAAAGTCCACACATTTTAACAATTTACATTTAAATTCACTCAATACAAAATTACCTATGGTGGATTTCAAACCAAACTAATAAACTAACAAACTAACCAACCGCGCCTAAGTGGCGGCATACAAGTTACATTTAAGCGACTGAGATAATAAAGCAAAAGTTAAATATTAAGCAAAACACAATATAAAGATTTTAACACGAAAATATTATAAGTCGAAAATGAATAGAGTTCTTTATAAGTAACAGCCATAGTTACGTTCCAATTTATGATGTATGAATGTTTATCCGATCATTGTCCAGGTCGACGACAATGATCCGTCCTCATTCGTAGATTTTAGATAGTCAACTTTTTTAGACAATGTCAGCCTGTTTTATAGTGATTTTCGTTGCACGGAAAGAGGGGAGGTAATTTCTAGCACGCAGTTGCTAGCTGTCATCGGTCACGTAGGCACTTTGTAGAGTTGTTCCATCGGAAAATTAGAACAAGTCGGCGATCATTGGATGTTGGTGTTGTTTGGGGAAGTTCATCTGACATCCGTCAGAGGGCGGGTGGATTGTTGTCTTCTAGCGTTCTCCATGTTGTCATTCCTCAGATTCAATCTGACTAGACGGAGAATGACCACGCGTTGATTGTAGACTTTCGTTAGCTCGGCCCATTCTTCACATTGGCTGCACGGTGTAGTTCAGCTTTGGTGGCGGCTAGTGATAGAAGATTTCAAAGGTAAGTTCCTGAACAAATATGAGTGTGATATTACAGAAGATTGTACTGTATGAAATATACTGAGTCGTATTATCTTTCCGTATTAGCCTACAGGGACTACAACAGAGAATAGTACCATTGTAGGGATTCTATTTGGGTCGGAATTATTGAGCGGGTGGTATGAATTCTTGATAGTTACGTATCAACATTATAATGGGATGGATCCAATTGTAACTAACTGTAAGTTAACGTTACACAACTAACTCTTCCGTGAAGATCGTATAAGCAATAAATGCTGGTGAAGCAATCCGCTTCTTCAGCCTCTTTTCATTATTTAGTAATTAGACATTTACACGATGTCTTTGATTCTACATAGACTTCCCGAATACTGCATTGTTCATGAGTTAGAAAAAGTCCTTTTCAAATCCATTTACTGCATTTTTTCGTTGGGAAGTATTAAAATCAATATATGGCTTCAACCAAGCGCTCTGATTGAAAGTGAGGACTCGGTGTATATTATGAAGCTTCATACCCAAGGAAATATACAGTTTTAAATTACGGTAGTGTACCACATAATTTTGTTTATTTTTTAGGTTGGGCACAAGCTTTTCTGTTTCCCGCCGGCTGGAGAGTTCACCTTAGATTGTATATACTTAGAGAATTGTGATAACATCTCAGGAGTAACTATGACTTTTTCAGGAGCAAGTGGATAGTCACTGTGCTCATCATGAATTTCTTCCGGGTACTCTAGATCTACTTCTAATATATAGCCCACAGGGCTATCATCAGCAACTGAAATTATATCGAGCTCTGCTATTTCAGTCTTGTTCAACCACCTAAAATTACTCTGAGGAAGGCAATCAGACATAACAGCCCCGTATAAATTATTACAATCCCAGTATGTGATGTACTTCACCTCCTTCTCAGGGTTAAAATCCATCATATCAGGGTTGTTTGCTTCAAAATGTCTATTTGAAATCATAGACACCCCACCACGTATCCCTTTTTCAATGAATAAATGCATTTCAATGTCAGTTAGTAGCTCAAACTCAACCTTGGTCATCTTTAAAAATGCCGCCCATGCTAGTCCAGGGCTTGTGCAAAAATGTAGACAGTCTAATTTATAGTACTCAAAACATAAAGAGCGAAAGTATTCGAAGACATCTGCTAAAAGTTGAACATCACTTAAAACATATAAATTTTGATAATCTTCCATAGTATTCATTTTAAAGTTTTCCCGCACAATTTTAGCATGAGCGTAGTCACTTTCTGAAATATTTTCATGGCACATCTGATTATAGAATGCAGATTTTGGTGGTAATTGACTATCTTTCAGTTTACTGCTGCAATCCATGTAGTCGTAAGGGAACACACCTTTTCTTAGTAGAAGATCTACTTTATCAAATGGGATATTTTCATTGAGTATTTTAAATTGAGTTTTCCCAACATGCAACAAATGTTCAACCAATGTTTCAAGAGATGTGCTTAAAAACTGGAACGAGTCAATAAATTGTAAATAGCCAAGACTGAATGAGATATACTTCTCCATATTGTTTGGAATACATGATATTCTTCTGTATGTAAACTTCCCAATTTTCTGCATGATAATTTGGGCGTCATAATTTTTTAAATTGTGTAATATGACGGGTATTCTTTTGGTATATTGAAATTGAATATTGCACTTACTATGAGATGCACCCCGATAAGCCCCACTGAGATGACAGTGGTCACGGACGCGGTCTTGACCCAACGCTTTCTCGCAGATACTACATACGCTAGCCGAAATAAATTCCTTTTCTTGTTCAGGGGTGATGTGCATGGGGACAACATTCTTCTTCATCTCAATGATCATGGTTTCTTCTTCAACAAGTTTATGAAGAAAGATATCCAAAACATTTTCACCACTGTAGACAACAGGGGGTTTCACACATTTACCTTCTGAATCGACTATTACATATGCAAATCCTGATGGCGTATGCTTCGTCATCTTTGTAGTTGATGAGTGATCGGGGTTAGGTGCACATCCCTGATATTTTAATATGTAAACACTCAAAATCTGCATAGATCACATACGGGATTTTTAGCATTTTTTTATATGTCGAAAATCTCAATATTTTATCCTCTTCCTCGGTTATCTGTATCTTCTGAGCATCGAAATCAGAACACCGCTCACTATGCTCATCCCTGAGATTTTCCTTAGAAAATCTATGCAAGCAATATTTGCAATAGTATGATTCATCATTGTGGCTGGTCAGTGAACTTAGCAATCTGCTCAAGTTCTTAATAAGGCAATAATGTCCTCCATCCACATTTGAAAGAAACAACAAATCCACGTGATTTTCACGACTAACCTTAGTTATCCTTAAAGGGAATATTTACCCTTAGTATCCATACATATTAATAGATAGATTATTTTGTTTTTCAAACTTGGCTATTTGCGGTATTTGCACAGGATATTCAATACCATCCATATTTAGTCTACCTTCCAATGGTATATACTTACTAACTCGATTAGCGTGCTTGTCAGCTGGATATAGAAATGCTAGCACAGACCAAAGAAAACATTTACTGTCAGCATTTCTTATATTAATTAGAGCAAGTTTATTTCTCACCTCTTCTGGTAATGGAATATAGCTGGAAGCAGCCAAAGGAATATATTTAGCTGTTTTAGGCTCTAAGTATTTCATACGGTCCTCAGACCAACCACTTCCCTTGTGGTGGAAAGAAGAAGCTGCTTCAATCATGTAAGTGCATGCACCCTCAATCTGCGATTTTAATGCGTCAGGACTTAGAGTGACGATACACTTACTGCGAAAGAAAGGAGTGATTGTATCCTCTCCCTCCCCTCCAACTCGAGAGTACTCTACACAGGCAGATGTATACCATTTTAGATTACCCATTACACTAAGTTTTTGGGCAAGATATTCTTCCAACTTCTTTCTAATGTCGTTAATAAAAACTAAAAATAGAGAGTCTTTCGAAGGAGAGATCTTGATTATTTTGACTGTACCATTCATAGCTTCTGAAAAATTACAGGGGTCGTAATCTTCATCGACATCGAGATTCTCAATAGATTCCTGCTCTCTTGACTTTGAAACGTCGGCAACATCCCCCAGTGATGTTTCTCCTGTTGCAGTGCAGTTCATTAGCTTGTCTCGTAATAGACTATCCCGCCGTGAAAATATTTTTCTGCATTTATTACATTCGAAAAACTTCACCTCCCGACTATGTGAGGAAACATGTCGCTGTAAGCTGTCACTCAGACTAAACACTTGTTCACACTCATCACACTTTTTAAGTCCACCCCCGTGTTGTAAACGTATATGACGTGCCAGGTTGGTAAGCTTGGTGAAAATTTTTGGACAGTTCTTAAATGTGAAGACCATTTTAATCAAGAGTGTTTGAATACAAATAGATTAAATCTTAACTATAGAGCGTGATTTATAAAAAAACAAATAGTTGGCTTGACAATTATTCAATATCACTCCTATAGATGTGGAAGACATGTTGCATACTAGAGAGAATAACGAGGATTTGACTAAACCTTCGTACACGGTCTAAATTGTTTAAAGCCCTTATATAAAATTATAAACACTATTTGTCTGCGAGTTACAAGACATGTGTGTAAACAATTATTTCACCTCCAAATGGTACACCTAGAAATAAAATCAATAAACATGGTAAATAGTATACGGGTAACATATGTGTCACTTTTTGAATCGATCAATATATCGCTATTTACGAATAAATTATTATTATAAGCCTAACTTATATTCATTTCTTAATAATTTTAATTCCGTGCCATCTAGTGAGTAAAATTGGTACTTATAATTGCTCAATGTTTTGTGTTAGCCCGTACATATAAGTATTAAAAATTATGGCTACCACTACTCATTTAATTAAACTAATGGGGTAGGATAAGGAAATTATATATATGAGGGGCAAGTGTACCCGCATTTGTGTGGAGGGAAAGTTTGAAATAATAATGCGAAAATACCCTCAGTTTAATAGGGCAGTGTTCAAACTCCAACCTCCTCAACGAACCATACTAGACGAGCTCCACGTTTATGCCTGCGTGTTCACCAATGCACATAATAAAGGTTTACTTAAAAAATACACTGGCTATTAATATATATATATATATATATATACATATACATATATATATAAATAAATATAAATATAATCAAAAATCATGATTAACTCATTACATTAATATTAAATATTAATAGAAATAATATTCACCTGAAATTATGTTCTTCTTGATTAAAGCCTTAGTTAAAAGAGAAACTATAGCAACCGTTTATTGTTCAAATATGTCACTACTACTCAAATCTCACTCGGCGAAGGTAAATTCAATAATGAATAGCTGTTTCTGTTTCACGTTCTAAATATAGTTTCGTTCAAGTATGAACTCTTAGGAAGGGTGCACAAGTTCCACAAATTGAGACAGGTTTAATTTCTTCCACAAGTAGGGTGATCTAAAATATTATGTTGGAAGATGTAGTTTTAACTTTGGGAATCGAGCAGAAGAAATAAAAAGGAAATTCTAATTCAAAATTATCTCAAGTTTGATACGAATATAATATTAAAACCTTTACGGCAAATGGCTAAAGATAAGTGTGTTCAAGCCATTAGATGTTGGTCGTTTACAGTTATAACTCAAACACGGTGTTTAATGTAGGTCATATCTTAAATCACATCTGTTCGAAGATAAGTTATAACTTGAATTCTTAGTTTGTTCTTGTTTTCAATAATAGAAGTCTCGAATTATATTTTATGACACGATTTAAATACTGGAATCTTTCGAAGTTAATTGTTACATTATTATGGACAGTAATTTTTGAGTAACTTAAATTTTGGAGCTTTGGCTCTTATCACTGAGCTAACCAGGACAGTTCAGTGACTAATATTCCATAAGGTTTTTCAAGCAGAATTTTGACTGTACACATTACATTCATTCAAAACTTGTTAATACAATATGGTGGATCTATTGGTTAAGACATACATTTTTATTAATTGTCCCTTTTATTTTCACAATCTTAAAATATCGAATTATTATATTAATTGAAGTACGGCTACACACCATTTAAAAAATAATTAAATTCTGTAGTGGAGGTCACGCTGTATGAAGTGATCTATCCCTTAGTTTAAATCTGTTTGCACATGGGTTTTACTGTTAGAAAAGTTACCAGAACTACTTTGATGTATTCATACGTCAAGCTACTACTACGGTCAGCGTATCAAAACACGTGACGTCACCTGGGGTCTGTTGTCTATACACCGTTTAAGCTAGGAAGGGAGAAACTTCTCATCCTGTGAGGTATAGTCCGAAGGTCCAAAATGTCAATGTAAAAATACGCTTCTCATCCTAGGATATTGCCCTTACTTCCGCCTCGCCCCCACTCCCCCATCCCTGCCCCACCCCCCCCCGCTCCCCGCTCCTTCCCGAGGCTCCATAGCTGTAAGGATGTTGATAGGTATCAGTGTATCTATTAGTTCCGTCATACCAAGAACGGTCTATATTTTTTCTCAATTATCGAAAACAGATATTGCCTCAGGCGGCCCATTAAGCTTAGGCTATGAAGAACCATACGTTGTTTTCGCTTGGATGGGAAACCGCAGACCGTTTTCGCTAAGAAGGGAGAATAAGAAACTATAGACCGTTCTTGGTATGAAGGAACTAAAAGCTAAACTGATACCTATCAACATCCTTACAGCTATGGAGCCCCGGGAGAGGGCGGGGAGCGGGGGGGGGGGGCAGGGGCGGGGTGGCAGGGGTGGGGGGTTGGGGGCGAGGCGGAAGTAAGGGCAATAGAAACAGAAAATGTGTATGTGGATATGTTTGATAATATAGACCAATTCGACACTTCAAACTATCCAGAAACACATTTTTTACACAGTGCGTGCAATAAAAAAGCTCTGGGTAAAATGAAGGATGAGATGAATGGAGAGTGTATTCGAGAGTTTGTGGGACTTCGACCGAAGCTTTACTCCATTCAAAAGGAGAGTCTTGAGGAGAAAAAAGTAGGCAAAGGTGTATCAAAAACAACTCTCAAAAAGAAAATTAAACATGCCCATTATAAAAAATGTTTAAAGCAGGGGATATTACACTATGCCAATATGTCTATGATAAGAAGTGAGAAACATCAATTGTACAGTATGTCCTTGAATAAACTTGCACATTCCCCCGGAGATGACAAACGCTATATTTTAGATAATGGGTGTGACACTCTTGCATACGGTCACTACAAAATAAGACAAATATGTTCACCAATGGAGACGTAAGAAAATTCACCCTTTATGTTTTGTATGTAAGTATATTTAAAAGGAAGTTTGTGCATTAACCTTTGTAATAAAGATTTTATTACGTAAAAAGCTTGAGTGCTTGTGAATATCATAGCCTGATTTCATCAGGTGAAACAGCACGGCTATATCAAAATAAATAGTTTAGTCAACATTAGTTATAGGTGGGAGGTGACGTTCTTTCGCTTCAAATGTTGATGAAGATTTGTTGTATTGCCTTGAAACTTAAACTCCTTTTTGCACACAGAGCACTCAACTATATTGCTATCCCTTTTCTCAAAAAATTCCCACACAATTGATATTTTCTTACCTCGATACATATTAACTTAAACAAATAGTTCACTTTCCATTAATAATATAAAATAAAATTAGTAAGAATAACTACAAAAGCGCAAACACAAAGTATATAAATTTACGTATTTGAACTAAATAACAAGATTAACACTTCTCACTTCACCACTAAAAAAATATAAAATAATAATAAACTAATTATAATATAAAATATCAAACAAAAACTTCTATACTTATTTGAACCAAATAACTAAAAAGATTCACACTTCTAACTTTACCAATAAACATGAACTAAATAAATCTGACGTGAATTTCTGAAGTGCATGGAGTGGACTGAAGATTAAAACAGCAATAGAATCTATTTCTGGTTATAAAAATTCGAAGAAGACTAAATCTACTAACTGGAGTCAAAGGTATGGAGTTTATCTCAATAATAATATGTAGGGGGTTTACATTTTAAGGGAAGTATAGAACTCTCCATAATAATTTGGCTATTATCATTTTGCAATAAGTTTTATTTGATTTTATAAGTAAAATAACTTCATTGTACAACATTTATTAAAAATCAATATACACAAAATATGAATATAATATATTCATTACATATACTATTATTTAAAATATATTATTCTAATAATAATAATAATAATAATAATAATAACAATAATAATAATAACAATAATAATAATACATTTTTATGTCTAAACCAAATAAGTGGCTACACGGACTAAATTAATATCGGGTCAATTTAGTCTGGTTAGTTTTTTACATGTAGATTGGGGTTCAAACCTCTTCTGGGTGTACTCAGTAGAGGCAGATACATTGGAAGGGGTGCACCCCCTCAAGGAAAAAGGTTTAATTTGTATTGATCTATTTTTTAAGCACTGCGTCTTGATACCCGTTCGGTTTATACGCCTATGTACTAATTATACTAATGAGAAAGGTTGAATTTAGATAAAGTGCACTAGTATTTGCACGAAGAAGGTGAGAGTGTAAAACCATTTAAGATAAAATCACCCTGAGTATACTCGACCGAGATCGAACCCCAATCTACCCGTCAACACCTATTCTAGTGTGAGTGTACCGCCTTAGACTATGGGGCCATACAGGCGGGTTTTTATTGTTATAATGTTGTCCCTAACGATCGTTGGCACCGCTCATCCCCTCAATAAAATCCTTGTTCCGCCCCTGGTTTATTGAGCTTTTTCTTTAAATTGTTTCCCACTCCTCTTCCATGGGAGCGCAGGTACGTACATTTCCTTTAAATTCTACCTTTCTAATACCACCCCCATTGTACAACTAAATGCGAATAGCCCGAATGGGCTGTGAGATAATATATTTTTAAAGTTGACTCAAATTTATTAAATAGATAAGTATATATTTTTTATATATGTAATGAAACATTGCCCCGCCGTAATATTCAGATCATCTTATCATTTTATTCATTCAAATAATTTTACATTCTTATAACAGTTCAAAAAAATATCATTATACAGCAAACTTATGTTGCCGTTTTCGGATAGTAAATTGTGTGTTTGATTTACATACGTTTCCATTCGTGTTTAAGAGTCGAAATAATTGACCCTCTAATATTTCCTAAACATAAACAATTATAAGCTTACAATCCTATTTATATATCGGGTAAGTGATGACATATTTTCGATTTGAATATTTGAATCAATTGATTATATGCCACCTGGAATTCAAATAGAAAATATGTCATCACTTAACCGATATATAAATAGGATTGTAAGATTATAATTGTTTATGTTTAGGAAATATTGGAGGGTAAATTATTTCAATTCTCAAGAATGGAAACATATGTTCTTTATTTGTTAACTATGATTTTCACGCAAAAGTATTTCTATTAATTACGAGATACTTATGAGACTAATGCGTTCCCTGTATAATATTTTGTTTTGGCTGTACTTTGGTCTTTGACACCGACAACAGGAACTAAATACAGTAATAGAAAAGTGTTGATAAGTTGCAAATGCAAAGGAATGCGTGTTGTGAGAGCCGACAGCAGGGTGAAAAGAATAGTAGCACAAAGCAAAACCAGCAACTAGTAACTACTTTTAAGAAGTAGTAATAGGTAGCTAACATCCGATTATAACCGACTCTTTACTACTTCTCAAAATCATTCGAATGATTCTTTCGATTCATTCGATTATTTTTCAAAGAATCAAATGATTATATGATTCTTAAAATCACTTGATTATGCCCACCACTAGTCCAGGGCTTGTGCAAAAATGTAGACAGTCTAATTTAAAGTAATCAAAATATAAAGAGCGAAAGTATTATAAGGTGTCTGCTAAAAGTAGAACATCACTTAAAACGAATACATTTTGATAATCTTCCATAGTATTCATTTCAAAGTTTTCACACACAGTTTTAGAGTGAGCGTAATCACTTTCTGAAATTTTTTTTGGCTCATCTGATTATACAATGCGGAATTTTGTGGTTATTGACTATCTTTCAGTTTACTGCTGCAATTCATGTATTAGTAAGGGAACACACCTTTTCGTAGCAGAAGATTTACTCTATCAAAAGAGGTATTTTCATGGAGTATTTTAAATTGAGTTTTCCCAACATGCAACAAATTTTCAACCAAATTTTCAAGAGATGTGCTTAAAAACTGGAACGAATCAATAAATTGTGAGTAGCCAAGACTGAATCAATAATATCCCCCATCCGCAATTGAAAGAAACAACAAATTCACGTGATTTTCACGACTAACCTTAGTTATTCTAAAAGGGAATATTTTTCCTTGGTAGCCATACCATTAAGGGGATGGATGACCATGAGAGATGAGCGCGGCCGGTTTCTAAGGAGATTTCTCTGTACACGATTACTAATAAAACTATTATACAGATTTTAATAAGATTTTTACTACTGTAAAGATCAATTTACTTACATAGTTTATAGTTTATTCATATCCACCTAGCCAACTTAAATTTAAGTTTAAAAAAATAATTTAAAGATCACTGCATGAAACAAACTGAGCTTGCCATTGAAATGTGGGAAGACTTAGGCTAAAACGGTTTTCATTGTATTACAATAAACACATTTCTCTATCATTTGGTATAATTTAACGCCAGTTAAAAGTTAAATATTTGTAAGCAGCTTTGTTTAAATAATTTTTGCATGATCGTATTTTCTTGTTTTAGTGTTTTTTTTTAAATATGCAGACAAAGTATAAACCGAGTAATTATGATTGAGAATAATTATCCTTTCATTTTTTAGCAAACATATTTTTCTAAACCAAAATAAAGTGGTACAGTTTTATTTTGATTCAAAAAAATGTTGTGGTGCAGTATCCTGTGACCTATCGGTGTAAGGTTGAACAAAATGAACCTCTCAAGAAAACTCATGGCAGTGATGCCAAGCGTTGCACTGTGACTAGCAGATGTTCTCAGGAAAAATATCAACTCGACTGCGTTCATTTATGAAATCAGTTGTGTGAATACGACGTGTTTTGTATTGGAAGCCGTTTATGAAAAAAGAGATCGAATAAAATAAAATAAAAAACTACTTTATCTCTTAACCAGACGAAATAAAATAAATGTTCTGCTCTTGTGAATTGGATTGAAAAAAGGTGTTATGAATGTATTATCGTTTCTGCATGAAAAATACAATTCTAATAATGTAGTTTAGAATTCATCCATTAATTTCAAATCATATATGTAGAATACCTAATTAATATAATTACGGGACCCGCTTTGGTGACCGCATGATCTAAGGCACAACTCTTGCAAAAAACTGGGCTGTCGAGGACGGGGATCGGTGTTCGATCCCAGTTTGGTGCTATGATGTTATTATTCCTAAAATGTTTTCTACTCACCCTCCACGCAAATGTGAGTGTAAGTCATCTAGAAGCAACCTTACACTTCTCTAACACATTAGCTTAATTAGTACATCGCCGTAAAACCCACACTGGCTCGGTTCACTTTGGTGTACCAATTAAACACTTCAATGGCCCTACCTTTGGAAATCTGATCTGTAAACAGAGTCAATAATCTGGTATTGATAATACGGGGCTAACTAAATCATTATGGACTATTGGTAATTTGAACAAGAAATACACTTTACACAATAGGTAAATGTCTTGAAACCATTTTGCTATCAATTGTAAAGGTGGTTAATGAAACGGGGTGGGGGGACTATTGAACATGCCTTGACCACCACGCTTTTAAAATTAATAACATTAACACAGATCCATATTTAATTTTGACAATTATTATTTAACAAAATAGTTTCATCACAAATATCATTTTTACTTTCTCGCACCCCTCGCGTGCCATTGTCAAAGATTTGGAAATAACGTAAGATTTAGTGAGGAAGGAAAGAGGGGATCACAAATGCTAAGAGGAGGATGTTACTCAACATATATAAGAGTGTGCAGTGTAAAGATTATTTTCAAGTCTTTTTACTTTCTCTCTATCTTACAGGTAGAGAAAGTATGGTGACCGTCAAAAAAATTGAACTCGAGATTTTGATGAATCTTGACGTTCCATGACTCCCTGAATCCGAAAAAGTGGTTTTTGAATTTCCGTCTGTCTGTCTGTCTGTACCTCCAACTAAAGCCTAAACTATTTTACCGATTGAGCTGAACCTTGATATTTAGGGTTTTCATAGGGTTGCCCCGAGGAGTTTTTGGAATTGGATATCTACCCCTAAAATTAAGGGTAGTTTACAGAAGGGAAAAAAGAGAAAAAACAGATTTTGTCAAAATCGGCTCTAACGATTTTGATTAAATTTCATTTATGAACATTAAAAAATATTCCAAACAAAATGGCTACTCTCAATATTTCGGCAAAATGGCTTTAAGGGCTCCGGTCTGATGCGTAAATTAATAATTTTTATAATAGCTCCGAAACTATTTTAGATATGAAATTACTTAGCATTACAAATATGTATAAATATTTATAATACAAATATTTTATTCGAAACATATTTTTATTAAATCAATAATTTTCAATCTATAAGCAATTTTATAAAGCTTAATTATTGCGATCGTAAAAAAACTAACCTGAAATGTTGATGGATGTCAACGTCTCATGACCCCCCGAACCCTAAAAAATAGTCTTTGCAATGCCGTCTGTCTGTGTGTCTATTAAAACTTAAAGTTAAGGGTAGTTTACTGAAGGGCTAAAAAAGAGAAAAAGTCGATTTTCTCAAAATCGGCTCTAACGATTTTGATTAAATTTAATTGATAAACATGAATAAATATTCCAAACAAAATGGCTACCCTCAATATTTCGGCAAAATGGCGTTAAGGGCTCCGGTCTGATGCGTTAATTAACATTTTTTTATAATAGCTCCGAAACTATATGAATACAAATATGTATATATATTTATAATACAAATATTTTATTCGAAACAGATTTTTATAAAATCAATAACTTTCAATCTATACGCAATTATATGAATTTTTTAACTTTTTGGACATTAAAGTTTAAGTATTGCGACCGTAAGAAAAAACTAACCTGAAATGTTGATGGATGACGACGTCTTATGACTCCACAACCCTAAAAAATAGTCTTTACAATGCCGTCTGTCTTTGTGTCTATAAAAACTTAAAATTAAGGGTAGTTTACTGAAGGGCGAAAAGAGAAAAATTTGGTTTCCTCAAAATCTGCTCAAACGATTTTGATTAAAACTCGTATCTAGGTGTTGATTAAGATGGTAAATAAACTGGCTATTTTCATTTTCCTATGAAAATGATTTTTAGGGTACTTTACAGAAGCGTTAATTTCCGTATCTCCACAACTATTTGAGAAACTAAACAACTTATTACCCGCCTCGGTGGCGTAGTTGGCTAACGCGCCAGTCGTGTTGAGCCAGACCACTGAGGACGGGGAGATCGAGGTTCGAATCTCGGTCGGGTGAACTGGGGGTGGTTTTTCCTAAATGGTTTCCCACTCTTCCTCCACGCAAATGCGGGTTCACTTCCTCTAAATTCAACCTTCCCAATTCCTAATCCATTAGTGTAATTAGTACTTAAGCGTATAACCCGGACGGGTAGTAAGACGCGTTGCTAAAAAAAAAAAAAAAAAAAAAAAATAAACAACTTATTATTGCAAAATTGTAGGACTATTAGAAATAAAAAACTTTAATTTGACATATATTTTTATAAAAGCAACAGTTTTTGAGATATTTGCAAATATATTAATACAATTTTGTGAGCTTTAGTTGTAAACATATACTACTTAAGTCTTAACGCAATAATTCTCCAATGCCATAGAGTAATTAAATATAAGTAAGTATCTAATAAAAGTATGTTATTTTTCCTTAAAGCTCTTAGGAGAAATGTTTGCACAGCAATGATCTATCTCCATTTTAGACTCAATAGTCAATATTTAAATTTTTTATTGGTCAAAATGTATAAATGAATTATTAAATATCAATGCGATGACTTGAAGATCTGTAACACCTTGTAAAATGTTAAAATTTTAACCAGAAATCGAAATTTTAATACGAAGTGTTGACCCTTGTGGAAGACATTAAGCTGTTTGAAAAGCTCTTAGGTGGACAAAGATGCGCCTCTTTTCTCATTGATTATATATCATTGTATATTATTTTATGCGTGTTCTTATGTGGAGTGGTGATGATACAATGTACATTATTCTGTTCAGACATCTTACGAGTTTATAGAAAGAGAGAGAAAGTCTGTGTGGTGCGCCATACCATTTTTTTTTGTTCTTGTGATATTGGAAATGCTTCATTTCTAATTATTATTCGATGTTATCCGTAAATTTACAATAATAAAGTAGGGTAGATAATAAATACGGTAATTAAGAAAAGTGTTCCCACCTTTGCGTGGAGGAAATGAGCAATTACGAGTAAAAACTCCTTAATTCACGCGGTCGGAATTCAACCAAAAATTGTAGTACAGGTCCCTAATAAAATTAAAATTAAAAACGTAATATTAAGTGTGTTCATTGCAGAAGATTTGATGAAGGACTTTGAATGTATAAAGTTGTAGAATGGATGTATTATTATATACTGTGTCGAGCTAAAATTATAAAATAGCTAGTGATGTGTATATATATTATGAACGTCCCTGACACAAAAGTAATTGATAAGGGAGAAATAGATTATAAAATGATCATGCTTTAATTTAAAACTTGTGTTTAAGCCTATCAAATTTGGTAAAAATCGATGGATAGATATTTTCTCTACAATTGGTTGAAAAACCTTTTCTTGCAGTATACTTCTTTACGTTTTATTGTAATTTTAAATACTAATTTTTAGAGTTGTTGTGTATAATTTTTGAAGTAGAAGCAATAAGTGTAATATTTAATCTATAAAAAATATACATTTTAAAAAATAAAATCTTTCTTTTTGCAGAAAATGGTTCTAAATGCTATCTTCAAATTTGAATATTTATATTTATATAGATATATATAATATTTATTTAGTAATATAAAATTATATTATATTCTTATTTACATTATATTATGTATATAATATTATTTAGTCTGGTCAAAATATTTTCTTTCAGTTCCTGAGGTAAATGGTCAGATTAAAATTTTTGTCAAATTAACAGAGAATTTGTGAATAGATTTAGTTTTTCAAATTTGCTCTAGTATTTTTAGGGATCAGGAAGGTTATATTCATAGAAAGTGTACACGAATTTGCGTGGATGGAGTGTGGAAAACCAGTTTGGAGAAACTAACTTTTATACACCCGACCGAGATTAGAACCTTGATCTCCCCATCATTGGCAGTCTAGCCTACTGCAAGAGTAGCGTGTTAGACCATGAGGCCACCATATTAAAATATGTATAAATGTATAAAGCTATATTTGACTATCGAATATAATTAATAAGAAATAGGTTAATAGAATTTGAAATTCTTGATAGTTACAAGTTCATTGGTGTAACTATAGGGTGGTGGCAAAATGCCACAGGCCCACCACGCAGGTCCACCCACCCAAAATGAATTTGGAAAATAAATGAAAGGGTTGTCTTTCAGGCCTATCATTGTTTCGTAAAGATCTCACTATTCATTCAAAAACTACTCGATAGTCATTTTATTGCGCATAATTTATGCTGTACAAAAATGTATGTACATATTTTTCTATAAAATCAATAGAAAGAGCTGATAGGTCATTTTCAAAAATTTACTAAATATTATTTAAAAAGCACATGAATCAATGAAGGCTGCAGGGATTAGCTATGTTGTCTGTTGAGCTACTACCTGTAGCTTGTCCTTGGAGGAAATTGTAGTCAATTTCAGAGAGACCTATGTTTGTTTATTCTCTATAAGTCATAATATTGATGATTGACTATAGATTTGTTTATAATATTTACTAATATTGTTTTATTCAATTCAGATTAAGTTTTTTACATTATATTGAAACTTTTCAGCAACAATTTTATCAAATATTATGGCTGTATGGTAATGCACTTAGAGTGGTTTTCCCTCAATGGGTTTACACTCTTATCTCTCCACGCAAATGTGGGTACATTTCCTCTAAATTTAACCTACCTACTCTATATTATTATGTATTATAAAATAATTCCAAAAATAAATGTCTAAATATCTTTTTATAATCTACAATTATTTATAAGATTTGGGGTCGGTGGTGTATTTTTTCCTTGGGGCACGCACTGTGGGTCCATCACTGCATAGTTACGCCTTTGTACATGTTACAAGCTAATGTAGGTCAAGCTAGTTTTACAATAGGAGATTTTAGTGCATCTTTAAGTTTATATTAAAATAATTATTATTATTAGTATCTGGATGGTGTAATATAAGAAACTAAAGTAAATAATAAAAAAAACACAATTTCTTATTTATGTTTTATACATATGTGTGTGGCCCCCCTGCCTTTTAAGGGTTCTAACACTTTTAAAGAAGGGTACATCTCTGACCCCCAATTTTCTGCGTCCATGAAAAAAGGTTTAAAAAATAAAAACTTTTCATCTTAATTGATAAGATATTTCTATCCACACTATTATTATTATTATCATTATTATTATTATCATTATTATTATTATTATTATTATTATTATTATTATTATTATTATTATTATTATTATTATTATCAGACACTGTCCTCACCCCTCATAACTTGGGTTAAGTCAGATGCTGAGGAAATGATCTACATTCTACGGTGTGTCTGTCGATAGTTTTATATCCAATGTTACTAATTGAGGGTGGACTGAGAAGGGGGGAGGTTTTATAGGGTGGGGTATTACCACCAATTTCTTCTCCACACCTCTCCCCATCAAAATATGCCTTCCTCCAGTTTGTTTAACCCTTCGTTGGTCGAGGGGTGAGCACAGCGCTCACTACTTTTCTTATTCGTCTGGCATTTGTGATGAAACAGTATAGGAACAATGAATCCCAGTATAGCTGCCTGTTGGAATGTTTAGGGTGGGGGCATAGTTAAGATAAGATGACGCGAGACCTACAGTCTTTGTCACACCGTCATTCTGTGAACGTAGTCATATTAGTGAGCGCTGCGCTCACCCTCGACCAATCGTGTTATTATTTAATCTTAAAATCTTACTATAGTATATTTTTATTTTTTAATATTTACGTTGATTTTTTGTTTGAAAATGGATCAGGAAGGTCAAATTAATCAATGGCTGTTAGATGACTCGGACGAAGACCTCAATATTTCACTTGATGAAGATGACTCCGAAGATTCAGACGCAGAGCAACCAGCCAACAGTGAACATGACAGTAATTCTGAAGTTTCTGGGGATGACATAGGTCAAGATCAACCCGAAAGTTCCGGGCCACATTATATTGGGCGTGATAATGTCACTTTGTGGAACGTTCATCCCCCTCCTGCCAGCAGACGCCGGATACAAAGAAACATAGTCATACATCCTCCTGGAGTTAAGAGAACTGCTCAACACGCTAAAACTGTTTATGAATCTTGGTTTCTTTTTTTCCCAGATAATGTATTAGAAGACATAGTGCGTTACACAAATGATCGTCTACGTAAATTAAGAACTAACTATACGCGAGAAAGTGATGTTGTGGATAGCAACATTGACGAAATTAAAGCTCTAATAGGTTTGTTGTACTTGGCTGGGAAAATGAAATCATCTCATCGTATTGTACAATATTTATGGGCGAATGACCCAACAGCCCCTGAAATTTTTCGTCTAGTGATGTCGTACAGAAGATTTTATTTGTTGCTAAGGGCTCTTCGTTTTGATGATGCGGAAACAAGATCCGCAAGAAAAGCCATCGATAAATTAGCTCCTATCAGGGAATTATTCGAGAATTTCGTTCAGCGCTGTAAAGACCATTATTCAATTGGTGAATATGTTACAATTGATGAGATGCTGGAGTCATTTCGTGGGCGGTGTAGTTTTAGGCAGTACATGCCTAAAAAGCCGGCAAAATATGGGCTCAAGATATTTTCATTGGTAGATTTTACACATTGAAAATGGAAGTATATGTTGGTATTCAACCAGATGGTCCATTTATCTCTAATAATAAACCAACTAGTACTGTAAAAAGGTTGATAGAACCAATTAGATTCAGTGGACGTAACATAACATTAGATAAATGGTTCACTTTGGTCGGTCTTGTGAACGAACTTGTTAGACAACAAAATTTAACCGTGGTGGGTATAGTAAGAAAAAATAAACGAGAAATTCTACCTGAAGTTGTGAACTCTCGAAGAAGACCAGAAAATTCAAGTTTGTTTGCTTTTGGTGAAGATGCCTTATTAGTGTCTTATGTACCAAAAAAGTACAGAAATGTAATACTCATTTCAAAGATGCATGATTCCGATGACATTGACGAAACTACAGGTGACTTGAGGAAACCAAGTGCTATTACATTCTACAACCTTACAAAAGGTGGTGTAGACGTAGTAGATAAGTTAAAAGCCCAATATACTGTGGCAAGGGTCTGCTACAGGTGGCCTCTTCGAATATTTTTCACGTTGCTTGATGTTGGCGCAATCAACGCCCAAATCATTTTCCGAAGTAACACGGGTGAAAATATTTCCCGAAGGAAGTTTCTGAAAATTTAAGGCTTAGATCTAGTCAACAATCATATGACTAGAAGAGCTTCAACCAGCGGTATTCACACAGATCTTCGAATGAAAATTCACCAGCATCTTCACTTACCACAAAATGAACTAGCAGCATTACCCTAAGTAGGCCAAGGAAGGGTCAAGTGTGGTTAATGTCCAAAAAAGAAGAATCGTAAAACAGCATCTAGATGTGCCAGTTGCCAGTTCCCTATCTGTGGTGAGCATACAACCACTATTTGCCAGAACTGCCATGGAAATGCAGACGTACACTCTGAAAATAGTGACTAAAAACAGAGTAAACAAAGCTCAGTGATTCACGTTGAAAAACTATTAGGATTCATTAACACTTAAC
This sequence comes from Timema podura, assembly GCA_033556935.1. NCBI lineage: Eukaryota > Metazoa > Arthropoda > Insecta > Phasmatodea > Timematidae > Timema > Timema podura. The sequence continues at coordinate 29,205,025 of JAVRXN010000011.1, forward strand.
GTATTCACTAAGCTTCAATATTTGTCCTTTTTTAGTTCAATTTAGTTTCTTCTTGTATAAGAATTTTATAATTTATTATAAGTAATATTGTTTAATATGTTCTAAATATGCTAGTACTTGGCCTTTAAAGTGTAGTACCCTATAATAATTGTGTATAAGATGTTAATTATTAACCTAGTTTGTGATTTTATACAATTGGTGAGATTTTTTTATATTTTTATTTGTAATTTTTGTGATCGTTAAATTTTTTAATAAAAAATTACAAATGAAAACATCTCAATCAAAAAAGTACAAAAAATAATTAAAAAGGATCCTTAAATTCTTAAATGATATGTATATAACAAGAATAGGACGTTCACAGATTGACGTTGAGCACGGCGCTCACCATCGACCAACGGCGTTACGAGACGAGGCTCGACCAACGGAGGGTTAACTACCCTCTGATATACTCAAGTTTGAAGCTGAAAGATGGTTTGCTTCAAGTTCAAATAGGTTCTATAACAATCTATTATTATTTTTAAATGCTTAAGGGCCACCCCAAATAGCTTTTAGTGGCATTCCAATTTCAAACATTTTCCATTGGCTTGGAGTCATTCCCCTAAAATCTCCTCAAAAATATATTTCTTTACAACTACCTTGCCCGAAACTAATAAAGTTTCACCGACACTCTTGGTAGTCATTACTATAGTATTTTTTTTCATTGCGACTTACTTCCAGTTTGAGTTATTCACATGCATGAACTAGGAATGAGGACGGTAACATTTAAAATTTAATGTACCCACATTTGCGTAGAGTGAGAGTGGGGAACTATTTTAGGTAAAAATACCCTTATTGCACACAACTGGGATTTGAATTTATATCTCCCCACCACCAGCAATCCAGTCCAATAGTGTGTGCTACCCATCGTGTTCAACTGACATGCTGAAGACGGGGAGATCACGGTTCAATTCTTGTCAGGTGCACTCAGGTGGCTTTTCCTAAATAGTTTCCTGCTCTCATTCCATGAAAATATGGATCACCTCATCTTAATTTAACCTTCCTGATGCCTAACACATTAGAGTAAGTAGTACATAAGTGTACAGCCCGAACGGGTAGTAAGACGCGGTGATGTAAATAAATAATAATAGCATGCTTGAAACCGTTTTAAAAAAACCTCAGAATACACTACTGGGATTTGAACCCCAATCTCGTCACCAGCAAACCAGTCTAATACGAGAAATTTAAATGAATAATGTTTTCTTCCTCAAGGTAAGAAATATTAAGAAAACCATTCTACTGATTATTTTTGAGTTCAACCTAAAAATAAAGCAGCATATTTCTGCATAGTGTGGCCTTTGATAAAAGCTGCACTCTTGCCTTTCTCTCCAAGAAGCTTGACCCATGTAAACAACAGATTAGCTCGATCCCCCTTCACTCTTTCAGTACAAACTTAACAGATATGGCAACACCGTAACTCTAGTTCGGTGTCGGTTAAACAGTCCAAATAGTTAAATATATGGACGTTTCTTAGGAGTTGCGCTGATAGCGCTTCTCAAGTTTTACAATGTAGTCCTTCCACTTAATAGATACATTATTTTGTTTTTCAAACTTAGCTATTTGTGGTATTTGTACAGGATATTCAATACCAACCATATTTAGTTTACCTTCCAATGGTATATAATTATTCACTCGATAAGCGTGATCTTCAGCTGGGTATAAAAATGCTAGTAGAGATCAAAGAAAACATTTACTGTCAGCATCTCTTATATTAATTAGGGCATGTTTATATCTCAAATCTTCTGGTAATGGCATATAGCTGGAAGCAGCCAAAGGAACATATTTAGCTAGTTTTAAGTTCCAAGTATTTCACACGGTCCTCAGACCAACCACTTTCCTTGTGGTGGAAAGAAGAAGCTGCTTCAATCATGTAAATGCATGCACTCTCAATCTGCGATTTTAATGCATCAGGACTTAGAGTGACGATACATTTATTGCGAAAGTAAGGGGTGATTGTTTCCTCTCCCTCCCCTCCAACACGATAGTACTCTACACAGGCCGATGTATACCATTTTAGATTACCCACTACACTAAGTTGTTGGGCAAGCGTTGCTTGCAGCTTCCTTTTAATTTCGTTAGTAAAGACTAAAAATAGCGAGTCTTTCGAGGGAAAGATCTTGATGATTTTGACTGTATCATTCAGATCTTCTGAAAAATTACAGGGGTCATTATCTTCATCGACATCGAGATTCTCAATAGATTCCTGCTCTCTTGACTTTGAAACGTAGGCAACAATCCTCAGTGATGTTGCTCCTGTTGCAGTGCAGTTCTTTAGCTTGTGTCGTAATAGACTATCCTGCCATGAAAATATTTTACTGCATTTATCACACTCGAACGACTTCACCTCCCGACTATGTGAGGAAACATGTCTCTGTAAGCTGTCACTCCGACTAAAAACTTGTCCACACTCATCACACTTTTTAAGTCCACTCCCGTGTTGTAAACGTATATGACGTGTTAGGTTGGCAAACTTGGTAAAAGATTTTGAACAGTTCAACATAGGAAGACCATTTTTAAACAAGCGTGTTGTATGAAAACAAATAGATTACATTTTAACTATAGATTTTGTCTTATGGAAACAAATAGATTAAATCTTAGTTATAGTTGACTTGACAATTATTCACTCTCACTCCTCTAGACGTGGAAAACAAACCTCACACCATAGCAAAAAACGAGGATTTGACTAACACCTTCGTAGGCGGAGGCAATAAGCTAAAGCCCTTACATAAAATTATAAACACTGTTTGTCTGAGAGTAACAAGACATGTGGGTGCAAAATTATTTCACTTCAAAATGGTACACCTAGAAATAAAATCAATAAACATGGTGAATAGTGGACGGATAACACATGCGTTACTGTCTGAATCGTTATTATATCGTTATTTACGAGAAATTATTATGATAAGCCTAAATTATATTCATTTCTTAACAACATCCATACTGTGCCATCTAGTGAGGAAAATTGGTACTTATAATTTTTCTATGTCTTGTGTTAGCCCGTATATATAAGACCCTCCGTTTAATAGGATAGTTTTCAAACTCTAACCTCCTCATCGAACAATACTAGACAAGCTACACGTTTATATATGCATGTTCACCAATGCATATATATAAAGTTTTACTTAAAAACACATTGGCAATAGATATTGATCCAAAATCATGATTAACTCATTACAATAATATTAATAGAAATAATATTCACCTGAAATTATATTCTTCTTGTTTAACGCCTTAGTTAAAAGAGAAAATATAGCAACCATTTACTTTCAAATATTTCACTACTACTCGAACGTCACTCGGCGAAGGTAAATTCAATAATGAATAACTGTTTCTGTTTCACGTTTTAAATATATAAACACATAAAGTCATCTATGATTAGGTAATATAATTTTTTAATTTATTTTATTTGCCAATTTGCCTATTTGTTTTTAAGAAGGATAAGTCTATTCTCCAATTTTCACAAGAAGAGCAATTTATAAAAGGCAAACTTATTTACATTGATAGCATTTTATTATTTATTGGTGTTATTTTAAAGATATTTATAATATACATAAAAAATAATAGCTGTAGACCATACGACTTGAAGTATGTATACGTCAAATTAGATCTGGTAGCTTTACTACTTACTACTAGTACTTAAGTTTTAAGGCAATAATTTTCTAATTCTATAGAGTAAGTAGATAAGTAGGTCTTACAAAAAGTTTATTCTATTTTTTCATTACCCTCTTAGAGAAAATGTTTGTACAGCAATGATCTCTCATTTTGGACTCAAAAGTCAATATTTACTTTTTTGTTGGTTTAAATTTATAAATGAGAAATTTAATAAAAATGCGATAACAATAATAAAATGTTGAAATTTTAAGCGGAAGTCGATATTTTAATAGGTAGTGTTGACTCTTGTGGACCCAACCTTTTTTTTGGTTCAATATATTGTGAGGACTTAAATTCAATTCTTTAAATAGAAAATCATAAATTTAAATCCAAGCATCAAAAAATGTTTAACATAAGTATAACGCAATTTCTGCTCGGGTTTGTTAATGTATTTTATTTCGTTTCACATATATTCCGAGCTTTGAGTAGATATTTCCATTTTTACACAATGGAGTGAGAAAGTACGTGCGGAGTTCCGTACCATTTATTTTTGTTTCAGGGGGTCATGAAACATCGACATTTATCAAAATTTCGAGTACAATTTTTTGACGATCTCAATACTTTCTCACTGAGATTTAGAGAAAAAGTAAAAATGTATTTTAAAGATTTTATATTAAAACGTGTGATTAATGGTAGATTCTCTAGTTGAATGTAAAATCCATTATTTATCTGTATAACTTGATCGTCAAATCCACGGGGGGATTACAGATTTAATTTCAATATTAAAACTAAATATAAATCATATTTAATTTAGTTTGTTCTTTGAATTCACGGATCCCTATAAAGGAGTTTCTATAAATGTTCAATTATAGCCAGAGAACTTACTTTTGTATTTTGTTTGGTTTATCTAGAAAGTTTATAAGTAATTTAAAATTATTTATGTAGTCTAGGTGCTGACCAGTGAAGTTAAATGTAATAAAAGTGTTTTATACACACTGTGGAGTGACAGATGCGAGGACCACCACAGGTAAATCTTCTGTTATAACTTAAGGAAATAATCAGAAAGAGCGATATATATTCGGTGACAAGTTCAAATATTTCAAGGTCAAACATTAACTCACCACTGCATGCAAGTGTAATTAAACATATTATGATACACGACCCATACGGACTTTTGAATCAATCGTCTTCGTGCATGCAGCTAAAACTATCCAAAGAACGTTAAAAGAGCAACGTTTGATGGGAATGACGAATACCCCAAATACTATAGATAACATTTCGATTATGAATAGCACTCGGCAACGATCCATTCTTGAGCAATTAAGATAAACAATTGTTTGCTTTTCACATTAATGTGGAGCTGTGCAAATCCATTATGCATGTATGTATTTAAGTAGAACAATAATGGCAGTGATAAAGGGATGTTTAGTATTAATTTGAGCATTGAGGGGGAACAGTTTCAGTAGGTATAATTCTAGGTGTTATGCATCTATCTGTACATCTCGAGTGCAAGTAATGTAGCTCACGTCATTAATAGCCTATGCAACAAACCATTAACAACCTTCTTCCAATTGTGTGCTGAAGATCCCTTTGTGAAGACGTTTACTTACAATAATTTTTCTTAATATAATGCTTGAAAAGTTAGAGCTTGCCAATGATGAAAGCAAGGTGTTTCTGTTGAGGAGCCCCCCCAGAACCATGATGGTTGATGGTTGACTTCAGCTGAGTATTAAACCCTTCACCAAAATAACACAATTATTTATTATTTTAGAATGTGGTTCTATGTGATCAATGGTCCAAATTCATTTGAAAATTTACGTTCCATGATCGATGTAGTCCACGTATCCTAATATATTAGTTTGCAAAGTTGTGGGACACTAATTGTATGACTCACACTGGAGAAGTCCTTTATAAAAGAGATGCTTTATGTAGCTCTTTTTCCTCACTCAGATATTTTCTCTCCATCCTATTAATATTTTTCATGTGACAGATCCTCTCCCACTTTGACTCGCTCACTGGATCAGCATGTAGGATTATTTTGGACATAGAATCCGAACATATCAAACGGTAGAAACTTTGATCTTCAATTAAGATATTTTTAATGAACGTTATACCAAACCAACTAAATTGTAAGCTCTCTATCGAAAAAGATTGTGAACTACTTGAGTCTTCTTCTATTCGAAAATTAATATGGATTTATCTTCTATAGATAATATTTTTAGAGATACAAAAACGACCGGTCAATTTTATTACAAATCTTGCATTTAAACAATCCGATGATTAAGAACTACTTATCATATACATAAAAGTATTGTAGAGCATTCTAGAATCTAGATCCTTTAGGGAAAGTGTTTTTTAAGGTTGGGATGTAGGGAACGCAAGAAAAGGTCATATAGTCTTTCCAGATTTTATATTAATAGATAAAATATCGTTTCAATACAAACATAGAATTTAATCTTCTTCACATGTTGATATAAACAGTTGCTAGATATCTGTCATGAGCGTAACGACATTAGACGAGCGACCTTTTAAATGAAGAGAAAAAGTTGTCAATAAATTACAAGAAACACTTGACCATCATTCAAGAACTTTTGAGGTCACCACGTAATGAATCCAGAGGTATAAGAAATACTTTTATAGGTAACTATTTATTCTTAGCTAAGCTTAAGTTTGAGTGATGTGTTGACTTTACAGTGGCTTCGTCGGATATAGTTGTTACTTTGTTTAAAGGGGGCAGAAGTGTGTGTGCGACGTTCGGGTATAGCCGCTAGTTTGTTAAAATGGGGCAGAAGAGTGTGTGCGAAGTTTGGGCATAGCCGCTAGTCTGTTAAAAGGGGGCAGAAGAGTGTGTGCGATTAGTTTTAAGTTTTTATAGACACACAGACCTACGGCATTGCAAAGACTATTTTTTAGGGTTCTGGGGATCATGAGACGTCGACATCCATCAACATTTCAGGTTAGTTTTTTTTTACGGTCGCAATACTTAAACTTTAATGTCCAAAAAGTTAAAAAAAAATTCATATAATTGCGTATAGATTGAAAGTTATTGATTTTATAAAAATATATTTCGGGTAAAATATTTGTATAATAATTATATACACATATTTGTAATGCTAAGTAATTTCATATCTCAAATAGTTTCGGAGCTATTATAAAAAATGTTAATTTACGCATCAGACCGGAGCCTTTAAAGCCATTTTGCCGAAATATTGGGGGTAGCCATTTTGTTTTGAATATTTATTAATGTTTATAAATGAAATTTAATCAAAATCGTTAGAGCCTATTTTGAGAAAATCGACTTTTTCTCTTTTTGCCCTTCAGTAAACTACCCTTAATTTTAAGTTTTAATATACACACAGACAGACGGCATTGCAAAGACTATTTTTTAGGGTTCGGGGGGTCATGAGACATCGAAATCCATCAACATTTCAGGTTAGTTTTTTTTACGGTCGCAATACTTATGCTCTAATGTCCAAAAAGTTAAAAATATATATATAAGTGCTTATAGATTGAAAATTATTGATTTTATAAAAATATGTTTCGTATAAAATATTTGTATTACAAATATATATACATATTTGTAATGCTAAGTAATTTCATATCTCAAATAGTTTCGGAGCTATTATAAAAAATGTTAATTTACGCGTCAGACCGGAGCCCTTAAAGCAATTTTGCCGAAATATTGAGGGTAGCCATTTTGTTTGGAATATTTATTAATATTCATAAATGAAATTTAATCAAAATCGTTATAGCCATTTTGAGAAAATCAACTTTTTCTCTTTTTGCCCCTAAGTAAACTACCATTAATTTTAGGGGTAGATATCCAATTCCAAAAATCCCTCGGGGCAACCCTATGATAACCCTAGATATCAAGTTTTAGCTCAATCGGTAAAATAGTTTAGGCTCTAGTTGGAGGTACAGACAGACAGACAGACAGACAGACGGAAATTCAAAAACCACTTTTTCGGATTCAGAGAGTCATGAAACGTAAAGATTCATCAAAATCTCGAGTTCAAATTTTTTGACGATCACCATACTTTCTCTACCTGTAAAATAGAGAGAAAGTAAAATAAATGGTACGGAGCACCGCACAGACTTTCTCTCTCTTTCTATAAACTCGTAAGATTTCTGAACGGAATAATGTACATTGTATCATCACCACTCCACATAAGAACACGCATAAAATAATATACAATGATATAGAATCAATGAGAAAAGAGGCTCATCTTTGTCCACCTAAGGACATTTCAAACAGTTTAATGTATTCCACAAGGGTCAACACTTCGTAATAAAATTTCGTTTTTTGGTTAAAATATTAACATTTTATAAGGTGTTACAGATCTTCAAGTCATCGCATTGATATTTAATTATTCATTTATACATTTTGACCAATAAAAAATGTAAATATTGACTATTTAGTCTAAAATGGAGATAGATCATTGCTGTGCAAACATTTCTCCTAAGAGATTTAAGGAAAAATAACATACTTTTTTTAGGTACTTATATTTAATTACTCTATGGCATTGGAGAATTATTGCACTAAAACTTAAGTAGTATATGTTTACAACTAAAGCTCACAAAATTGTATTAATATATTTGCAAATATCTCAGAAACTGTTGCTTTTATAAAAATATATGTCAAATAAAAGTTTTTTATTTCTAATAGTCCTACAATTTTGCAATGATAAGTTGTTTAGTTTCTCAAATATTTGTGGAGATACGGAAATTAACGCTTCTTTAAAGTACCTTAAAAACCATTTTCACAGGAAAATGAAAATAGCCAGTTTATTTATAATCTTAATCAACGCCTAGATACGAATTTTAATCAAAATCGTTTGAGCAGATTTTGAGAAAACCAAATTTTTCTTTTTTCGCCCTTCAGTAAACTACCTTTAATTTTAAGTTTTTATAGACACACAGACAGACGGCATTGCAAATACTATTTTTTAGGGTTTGGGGGGGTCATGAGACGTCGACATCCATCAACATTTCAGGTTAGTTTATTTTACGGTCGCAATACTTAAGCTTTAATATCCAAAAAAGTAAAAATATATATATATAATTTTGTATATATTGAAAATTATTGATTTTATAAAAATATGTTTCGATTAAAATATTTGTATTATAAATATATATACATATTTTTAATGCTAAGTAATTTCATATCTCAAATAGTTTCGGATCTATTATGAAAATGTTAATTCACGCATCAGACCGGAGCCCTTAAAGCCATTTTGCCGAAATATTGAGAGTAGCCATTTTGTTTGAAATATTTATTAATGTTCATAAATGAAATTTAATCAAAATCGTTAGAGCCGATTTTGAGAAAATCGACTTTTTCTCTTTTTTCCCTTTAGTAAACTACCCTTAATTTTAGGGGTAGATATACAATTCCAAAAACGCCTCGGGGCAACCCTATGAAAACCCTAGATATCAAGTTTCAGCTCAATCGGTAAAATAGTTTAGGCTCTAGTTGGAGGTACAGACAGACAGACAGACAGACAGACAGACAGATGGAAATCCAAAAACAACTTTTTCGGATTCAGGGAGTCATGAAACGTCAAGATTCATGAAAATCTCGAGTTCGATTTTTTTGACGATCACCATACTTTCTCTACCTGTAAGATAGAGAGAAAGTAAAAGTAAATAATATGTAGATTGTACCTGTCACTGGATTTCTTTGATTGATGTTAAAATGATATCTATCTTCTCCTTCCCAAAATATCAACGGATATTGCAAAGCGTCGTAAGAACGATGACTGTCTTGAATTGTGTGCACCGTGCTATCTCTGCGTTGGATCCTTATATCTCGACGTTCATATGCGTCACCAACCATAACAACTGCAACTTCATTAACGGTTGGTGCATTGTATTGGCCCGCATGCTCTCCAAATGGTACTTTGTCTGCCTTGATGACGATCATGTAGTTGTCGTTTTGCAATCTGTTTGAAACGGTATAAAACAACTGGACCAACTGGTTGTGATTTCGCAAAAACTGTTCCAAAGTCGCCACAATTTCTCGCTCCTCCATCTGTTCGATGTGGTTGTACTGGCAGCGTGCGTTTATTTGTTGCTCCTCATCGCCCATGAAGTATATTTGCAAGAATTTTGGATCGGCATCAGGCATTGAGATTAAAGAACCTATTTGATGATATATTTGGCCCTGAATCTTAAACGTTGATTCAAAATTGCGACCATCCTCATTCTGAACGATTTTTGTGGCTCTAAATGATGTCATTTGGAAGCAAGAATTGAATTTGCGAATTTTATACAAACATTTTTTTGATTGATGTGTGGCTCCAGCCAATAGTGTTATCAATGGTTCTGGTGGCAAACTCAATGGTGGCAGTATAACTTTTCCAGACGCGCAGCAGAAACCAGCCGATTCACCTTTGTATTTGAATGCATGTCAGTGTTGGCATTCTTTGTCCATAGCACCGATGACAATTTGTGAATGTGACGAATAGTCGATGTCCGTTTCATATTCGAACGCAAGGCGGAGAAGTGATGCACGTGTCAATGCGCGATGTACTTGCAGGCGCTGTTGTTCATGTGCTCTGTGTGCGTCGGTGGCTCGTTGACGCGCCTGTCTTTGTCTCAAAGCATTAGCTCGAAGCCGTTTGTTGCGTTCCTGTTGACTTTCATTTGCACGTGTGTTTTCAACCTGGACTCTTAAATTTGCATTGTCCATCAATTGATCTTCTTCCGTTCGATTTAATCGACGGGTTTGGACTATTTGTGAATTCTGTGTACGTCGACCAATATTTCCTCCTCGTCCACGAAGACGTGGCATTGTTCTTTAATAAACACACAACACCAAAATATATGTAACTTATATTTGAATTTTATGGATTACACTCCGTAAATATGATAGAATCATCGACACAAATAAGCACTTAAAAAAAATTTGCAGGTTAGATTAATTGTCATTGAATACGCATGTATATAATTTAAATTAAAAGAAAATAATGTTTATTTTCAATGAGACGTTTAACACTTTTATAGAATCATCGACACAAATAAGCACTTTATATTAAAATTTTCAGGTTAGATTGATTGTTATTGAATACGCATATATATAAAATTTAAATTTATGGAAGATCATGTAAGATATTAATTTCAACACAGCACCTTACACATTTGCCCAATGTATGTATCTGAGTACACTTGATGAAAAATACACTCAATATTCACGCAATTGTGATAGATGGAATATTGAAACACATAGTACAGAAATTTAAATGTCCAAACAACGCCAAGTCACGGCCCAAGAGACTTGCGCATGTACGTCAAATACCACAGAATTCGACATCAACGCCACCTATGTTACACAAACATAACTATGAATAATTCTCAGAAGTTCAAAAAAACGGTCCGACAAAATGAATAAGGTTTATTTTGTTTTTATCTTAATGCGAGTTGATGATCAATGTTTTTCCTCAATCCCTTAGGTGTATAAATTAACAAACTTGATGGTTTGCCAACGCAAGAACACGCAACATATAATTGGCCATGTGAGAAGCTAGACCGATATTATCAATTATTAATATTATATTCATTATTATAAATATTGGGGGGTGGTAGGGGGGTATGAAATTTTAAGGTTACATGTTCTGATATGCAAAAAAAAAAAAAAAAAAAATCCCCCAAAAAAATTCCTTAAAAAATAAATCCCTAAAAAATAAAAAAATCCTATAACCCGATTGCAACGCCACCTACCGGGTCCAATTGTGAATCTAAACCATCCACGGATCCACTCAAACACACACACAAAATTTCATCAAAATCCGTCCAGCCGTTTAGGAGGAGTTCAGTGACATACACACGTACAGAAGAATTATATATATAAAAGAAGATATTGTAGTATATAACCTAAATATATATAGTATGTAGTATGTATGTAGTATGTAGTATGTAGTATATAACCTAAATATATATAGTATATAACCTAAATGATAATAGTAATGTAAAACTATTACACAAAGTTCAAAATTCAAAAGAATTTTAAGTTCTAAGCGACTTTTTTTCTTTTTAGTTATTGAACTTTAAATATAATATTGTTTCTGAAACAATTATATAAGCTAATACCAATTTTAAATATATTATAGTATTGGAAAAACGTAAATAACATGGGTGTTATCTACATATTTTAATATATTAAAGATTTAATTCTTATTTGTACAATATTACCTTTAAAGTAGAATTGTATATCCTTTAATGTAAATGTGTCCTCAATCAAGTGGGGTATAATACATTAATACTTCACTATTTAAAAAAATTATTCACAAGATACATGTTTTTGCAAAATAACATTGAAATAAACCGTTAAATCTGTTCCCTCTCTAGAAAGCAGATGACAAACTTTAGCACCACGAATTGGTCCATTGCAATGGGTGTGTTTATGTCCATCCAGTTTAGTATAGAAATAACTGTGCTTAAGTGAGTGTGGAATAGTACAATCCCGTCATTTTATTAAACTTTTGCACAGGCAAAACTATCACCTACTCTAAGCAAAGATTAAACTAATTTACATCTCACACAGGCCATGGGAATATAGAAACAATATTTTTGTAATTGTATGCATTTGATCTTCATAAGGTTGTGTTGAAGTGTCATATCCTACTATTTACAGATAATTTCATCAGTTTATAATGTAGGGCTACCTGGGTTGAAGTTGGATTAAGAAACCTTATTTATAGGCTCTCATACCAAACTTGTACACAAGCCTACATTTTATGTGATAATTTTGTTAATTTTGATTGTAAACCCCCTAAAATTAGTACTTATATTTACAACTTTCCACAATAGCTAAACCTACTGTATATTTTTTACATTACATTTTTCAAACAATTTAAAATATTAATTTATTTTAGGAAATGCTTTCCCATGTACCAATTTCAAAATAGATCATAATTATTTTAAAAAAAACAATCATTTGTAAAGTACCCTTTTATTATTATTTTAAAAGAAGCACGAGTAGGTATTTATAATTTTTTATATATATTAACTTAGTGATAGTGCTGCTCTCTAGTAAACACGGAATGAGTTAAGGAGAGTCTCAGCTGCTGCCATCTATCAGACAAGTTGCACCCCAATTAAATAGATACAATTCAGGATTTTGGGGGTATAATGACAATGGATACAAATCAGACTTTTTATTTGTGATGCTTGTTTAAGAAAATGTCTGAATGGATACCATTCAGAATGGATACAATTCAAGATTTTGTGGGTATTATGACAATGGACACAAATCAGACTTTTTATTTGTGGTGCTTGTTTAAGAAAATGTCTGAATGGATACAATTCAGCTCCCCCGACTAAACAAGGGAAGTAGTGTTGAATATATTTTTACAATCAAATAAAGTTGAAAAAAATATAAATCTAGAAATAAATTTAGGCAAGGAATGTCCACTATATGTGTACACCTAATGGAGGCAATGCCCACTATATGTATACACCTAATGAAAGGTTACAATGTCCACTATATGTATACGCATCCGATGAAGGAATGCAATGTTAACTATATGTGACTTCGCTATCTGCATGGTTCAAAGCAGTAATTCCCAACCTTTTTTTTTAACCTACTGCCCCCTTTTGAGAATTTGATGTTGTTACAGCCCTCACACCCAAGTTAAATGTAATATGCATTCTGAAATCAATGATAATAACCTTGCAGAAATACTATCTTGCTAACAGGTCAATATTTCCTTGTTTGAAAAAAACATGATCACAAAATAAATGCACATTTTACATGGCATAATTTATAATTCTTATAAATAAAATACACGTTAAAACATAACGTATGTTAAATGGTTATAAAAATAAAGACTTGATCGTATTGTCAAAATTATAGAACTTAAGTACAGTATTTGATATAAGAACATTTTGTTAAATATTCTATAGCTTGTAATTTTTAGCATAAAATTATTCCTGCAATATCAGTAAAAACCCATACGCTGCCGTACAACTCCCTTGCAATTATTTACCATCTCACAAAACCAAGAATACCCCCTTGAGGACGGTATCACCCAATGTGGGAAACACTGGTCTAAGGCTTCATTCTCGTGTTATCATCGTCGTGGCCTGCTGATGACGGGAACATTGTATTTCAAATCACAGTCGAGTATGAAACACTACACGTATAACACAAAGCTTAGAAAAATTCTGTTCACTATAAGTAGGCCTAGATCACAAAATAAAGGAAAATCATGTTCACTACACGTATACTACAAAGTTTAGGAGAATTATGTTCCCTATACGTAGGTTATATTACAATATTCGAAATTTACAGATTCCAGCGAAAGAACAAAGCGAAGGTGGACCGAAGAAATTCGTTCCCAGGCAAGTACTGAAGAACTCTCCTATGCAACCAAAATGAGCCTTCGAGCTTCAAGAAAATTGTATACTGCGGAAGTTGTGAAAGATGTGACATCGGGCAGCCCATCAAAAGCTCAAAGGTATCGAAAATCTTTGAAGTTTATTCCAGAAACCATTATTTCCGGTGATAACGCTCTTTCACTTATAATTGAGCAGAAATTATCCCGAAGTCAGTATCAGGGTTTAAGATATATAAGCTTAGAAAATAATTATAAATTGTATCCCTCGTATAAAGAAGTTTTAAAGGATAAACGTAAATGAAATCCTGATACATCAAGCATCACTGTAACTGAATGCAGTGCAAAAGTAAAACTACAGGCCTTATTAGACCATACAGTTGAACAAATTTTGTCGACTCAAATGGATGTTATTAAAAGCTTGAGTTCTGAAAAACTTTTTAACTTGAATTTTATTTGCAAGTGGGGTTGTGATGGCAGCTCTGGCCAAAGTACGTATAAACAAAAATTCAGTGATGATGACGGAAGTAAATCGGATGGAAATATTTTTTTCACTTTACTTGTTCCACTACAAATCATATCCGAAGATGGAGTTACTAATGCAAAAATCCAAGACCTTCATCTCCTCGATTTTGTAGGCCAATTAAAATTGAATTTTTGCACGAAAATACGGAAGACACTGTAAAACAAACTGAGTGTGTTAAAGAACAAGAGACAAAACTTGTACCTTTTGAGATTGTAAGAAATGGAAAAGAAATATCAGTTTCTTATAAACTTGCGTTAATGATGATAGATGGCAAAGTTTGTAATGCAATTACCAATACTGTATCCACTCAACATTGCTATTTATGCCAATCAACTTCCAAAGGTTTTAATAATATCGACGATATTTGATTAAAAAAGATAAATCGAGATAGTTTATCGTTTGGGTTGTCTACACTACACATGTGGATTCGATTATTTGAATGTTTTTTAAATTTGTCCTATAAACTATAGATTAAAAAGTGGCAAGCACGAAGAAAAGAAGATAAAGAAAAAACAGAGAATAGAAAATAAATTATTCAAAAAGATGTCCGTCAAAAATTAGGACTTATTGTCGATCAACCAAAGCCTGGATTTGGTAGTACGAATGACGGAAATACTGCTAGGAGATTTTTTGAAAATTTGTCTCTTTCCGCTTCTATAACGGGCGTTGATCAAGCTCTAATCAAAAGATGTCATGTTAAATTGCAAGCCATTTCAAGCGGCCATGAAATTTATTTAATTAAACATAAAGAGTACACATTAGAAACAACTCGTAAATTTGTGTATTTGTATCCCTGGTTTTACATGCCAACTTCTCTACATAAACTTTTGATCCATGGCACTGAAATCATAGCTAATGCATTAGTGCCGATAGGACAAATGTCTGAAGATGCGTAAGAATCTTGTAATAAATATATAAAAATATATCGTGAAGACTTCGCACGAAAATGCAGCAGAACTAAAAAAAAATGGAAGAGCTTATTTTACGTCTTTTAGTAGCATCCGATCCCTTTATTTCAAGTTTGAGAAAATTGCCTAAAAAAAGGTAAAATCTATGTCACCAGAAGCAGTTGAATTATTAATTTCACCAACCATTTATATGTGTCATGCTGCTGGCTACAACACTTCTTTTTCGATGCCAGAATCCTCTGATTACGATACAGGTAACTCAACTGATGACAATGAATAATTTTCATTTACATATTATGTAAAAAAAAGGATAAATACAGATTTATTTTTTACATTTCACTTTGTATTTAATTATTAAATTATTAAGTTTTTCATTTTATTTGTTTTAATTTTTTCAGTCTCATTGATTGAATAGTACAATAAAATATTTTGCAAAATCTTTCTGCGTGAAAGTTGTTGTTAAATTTGAGTCAATATATGGAAAAAAACCACAAGTTGTGTAATTTAAAATGCTTCAAAAGAGATAGTAAATATACATGTTTTACTTATTAACATATATTATACTTTAAAATTTTACAGTTTTCTATAAGAAGATCATGTTTTTGTTGACAATACTCTAACTTAAATAAATATATTTTAAAAATCAAATGCAATTTAAAATCGCTGTAATTTTATTTCAAATATTTTCAAGAATAGGGCCAATAAGCCTATATGAATATAGTTTCTAAATAATTGAAAGAAATCTCTTGCGTAAGAACTTTTTTTTTAGTGTAAAACACATGCTTTCAGAAACAAATGTCTTATAATTTCTTAAAGTTATTTTTAAGGTAAATAGTACATAAGTATAATTTTAAAGAAAGATTAAATGTAAACTATTTAAAAAAATTTAAGTAGTTTCCATATCATTTCTAAATTAGTTTACTATTTAAATAAAATGCCAATTTTTGTAAAAAATAAAAATTAATCAAAAAACTAAAATTAATACTATTACTATGTTAACTTTGCCCCACTCTCCCCTATTTACAAAGTTTTTTCCTTAAATTGATTTCGCTCGGTTTCGTGGGTTAAATAATTATTTAATTAAAAGTTTGTGACTTTTATTATTTAAATATTTAACTAAAACAAATAATAGTTCTACCCGGTTTCGTATGTTATTGTATTATTGGGTTATAGTAAAAGACTTTTTTTAAATTCTAGTGTATAACTTCAACAAACAATAGGTTTTTTCCTGTATCGTGGGTTATTGAGACATAGGCTTTAAAGGTTATGGTTTCAATATAAATAAAAGATTATGTTCTTTTAGTAAATCTTTTATTTTGTTACACCTTCAATTTTTCCTGGTTAATAAGGTGTAGGGCCTATTATATGTTATTTTGACTAAATTGTATATGTTTAAATATTTATGGTCACCATATTGGATCCGTAATTTTATTATTTTGCAATTTTGACTTTAGTTTCGTAATTAGTGACCTCTAAAACCCCTAGGTACCAAGTTTCGTACAAAATGAATAAAACTTGAATATTTTACCGGCTTTTATGAATTTAGAACCGCCATAATGGGTCCACCATTTTGTTTTTTCAATTCTGACTTTTTTTTCGCAATCAACAACCTTTAAAACCCCTATGTACTAAATTTCATACAAATTGAATAATATTTTCATATTTTGACCAGGCTTTCGGGATTTGGCCCCACTGTGCGGTGGTGGGAAACGCTGCTTTAAACACATGCACTGGTGGTCATAAAATTTAATGCTTCTGGCTCTCAAGAAACTGGATTGATTTTAGGAAGAGGTAAATATACGAATACTAACTAGATGCACAACATATAAATTGTCCCTGTTGTTTACCCATACTCACTCCATGCTGATGCAGGTGCACATTTGCTAAACTACCTTATCACTCCATTGCACTTAAATCACCTCTTAATAAATATGGTAGCTAAGTAATTAAAAAATGCAGGTTGTGTAGCACAAGTTTAAGTTTTTACATCTAGAGGACACTAGTTTGATACCGGGGGTGCTAGAGAATAAAATTTCTATTTGTATATGGATACGTCCTTCTATCTGAATGGTGAATATCTAAGCTATATTTCTGAATGTGAAGTACAGATTACATTGTTACCTAAGTTAGGTTGTCTGTTTAAAAAGTGTACGTTAAATGCATGAATATAATTAGGCTTGTGTAATTTTTAAGCAATTCACTGTTGATGTATATACTAAAAAAAAATAGTCACCTAAAATCAGCAATGCATAGTTTCTTCCCCTTATTTCAATTTCTTTTCTTGCGGTGGGTTGTGAGGTATAATCATATTTTTATCCCTATTCTATGGTCCACAGTTGTATTTTCTCGGTTTATACTGACGTTAGCTTTTTTTTTAGCTTGCACTTACTAAAATGTGGTCAAAATTTATTTTTCAATGAAGAGCGCCACGACCTACAAGCTTCTACCGAAGGCATTGATCTCTATAATATAACTGGATGGACATCTGTGGCTGAAATTATCGAGCTGTCGACTGCATACCATTGTGTAAGAGAGAAGGAAATTTTCGGGTATCTCTTTCTCTCTTACACCCATACACGGAAATGTGGCATTTTGACATCGTTCATTAATTTGATTGAATACATGAGATACATCAATGTGTGAATGGTTAAATTAAATAAATATGTTAGTTAAAGCTTTGAAGAGCATATAAAAGTTCAAAAGTGGTTCGTTTTTTCTTTAAATAAGTATATGTAGCCTAATATATACGATGATTTTTTAAGAAAGCTCGCTTATAAGGCTTTATCTCTTACCAGAATCCTACCCTATAGTTGTTTTAGCTAGCATAAAAGACCTTCCAGAAGGAAATTTTTACTTCCGTTCTAAATTGCCGTCCATCCTACCAAAATATTATATATATGATAGTATTCTGGTACCAAATAAGGCATTACAGATTGGGATTATTACTAAAATTAGGTTTTAGTAGATACTGTACTTCCTACAAGCCAATAACCTAATTTATCATTGGAATGTAAGACTTCTACACAAAGTATGTCATTCAAACAAATGTAATACAGTTTTTAGCTAACTTGTTTCATTATAGTTTAATAAAGTTTTAAGATACCTTGTTCATTATATTTATCGAACTTTAATATAATATTGTTTATGAAACCAATATACAAGCTCATAACCAACTTTAAATATAAGTGTTGTCGTGGCAGACTGTAAACAACATTGATGATAACTACATAAAAATTGAAATATCTAAGGTTTTATTCGTATTTGTACAGTATTACCTCTAAAACTGGATTGTATATCCTTTAATGAAAATGTTTCTTCAGGAAAGTGTGATATAATACTTCACTATTTTCAAACAATAACACTTTTATTCATCAGAGACATGTTTTCACATAAGAACTTTTAAAGAAACCGTTAAATCTGTCCCCCCATCAGTGTAGCAGACGATACACTTGAGCGTCACGCCTTTGTCCATGGAATGTGCATGTGTATGTCCATCCAGTTATATTATAGAGATCAATGACCGAAGGTGATGAGCCTTGTGGAAGAAGAAATAGCCAGAGAAAGCGAGAGAAGGATTAAGAATGAGGTTTACTTGCAAATAACATTGAAATGACCTTCAAATTTAAAGGCAACTTGTAAATGGTGGTTAGGTAGTTTCTGCCTTTAAAGGTCTCATATACCCTAGTTTTGTGGACAACTGAAAAGAAAAGTTGGGTGGGGATGTTGAACTTTGGCATTGAGCTACAGCTTATTAGTTTCGCGGAAATACCTGAAATATATTTCCTTTTCTTGAGGATAGTAATTCTACCTACTTGTCAACTAACCGTAAAAGAAAATAATAATATTTATTTTAGACTAGCTAACCCGACAGACGTCGTTCTGTCAAACGCTATTGGACTGTGGCAGTCCCACAAACTTATCTTTTCTGGTCAAGTTCTGGTGATGGCGTCGTTTATAAAGTGCACATGTCGTGATGACATCTTTAGTTTTCAGTAATGGTCACCACGACAGATAAATGTGTGATACTATACAGTCATAAATGTGTAAATTTAAACAAAAAATAGAATATAAACATATTTCAGAGTGATCACTTTATTTATTTACTATCAAATAATTACCGTGGAATAAACAATAAATTTGCATAATGTTAATATACTTTTCTATGTATATTTAATGTCATAATCATAAACAACAACTACTTACAAAATTCAGTTTTCTATTTAGTACACTGCAATACTTTAGTAATAATGTGTTAAATGATATTTTCATTGCAATGCTTTATGGTACACGATATTTTTTGTTTGATTACCTGGCGCGTAAACAAACAAAGCTGATGGTTTTCCAACACGGGAACAGGCAACATACAATTGGCCATGCGAGAAACATGGGTTTTCAAGATTAATGCCGCTAACACTCAATGACTGCCCCTGGGATTTATTTATGGTCATAGCGAAAGCAAGCCGCACTGGAAACTGCAGTCGTTTAAATTCAAATGGTATGTCAGTCGGAATCATTGGGATGCGTGGTATCAAAACGTATTCTCCTTTATACTTTCCCTTTAGAATGGTTGCTTCGATCACGTTGTTTAGTAATTTTTTCACCGCTAGCCGTGTGCCGTTACAAAGACGAAGTTGGTTGATATTTCGTAACATTATGATCACCGATCCGACCTTTAATTGAAGATTGTGAGGCGGCAATCCTGGCAAATCCAGCGAGTTCAAAAATTTGGGTGGATGGTTGACGACATCATCTTGGTTAGTAGAGGAATTAACTGATTTGTATATCTTCAATTCACAGGCAATTTTATTTTGAATTTTGAAATTTAATTCATTTACATCCATGTTTTTGGGAGCCAATATAGCTCGTTCGCTCAACCAAATATGATCTCTGTAATTTTTAGCAACGTTTGGGAACACCTTTTAAATGAGTTCGGTTTTTGAATCAGTAAACTGACAAAAATTGTCAGGAAAGGTAACGCAGCCAGTGAAAAAGTCTAAAGCGAAGTTGCCATTACCTATATCAATGAGTTGTTTTGAAAATATTTCTCTAGATCGATGATTTTGCAACTCGGCACGCATATTCTTGCTTAAATCTAGTTTTTTTACGTGTTTACACAAAACGGAGGATTTTAAACATGCATTAAGTTAATCAGCTGGCGTTTACCGTGGAATCACTGGCAATGTTTGACGAAAATCTCCTGCTAACAAAATCATCGCACCACCAAATCGAGTTTGATTGTTCCGCAGATCTTGCATCGTTCGGTCTAATGCCTCCAGAGACTTTTTATGTGCCATCGTGCATTCATTCCACACTATCAATTTACATTGCTGCAAAACCATTGTCATTGCAGAGTTCATCAAAATGTTGCAGATCGGAGTTTCGTTGCTTTGCATTTTCAACGGCAATTTTAGCACTGAATGGGCTGTTCCACCACCTTCCAACAATGTAGCTGCAATGCCTGATGAAGCAAGTGCGAGTCCAATTTCATTGTGTGAGTGAATTGTTGCTAATATCAAAGAAATCAAAAAAGTTTTTCCTGTACCACCGGGAGCGTCTAAGAAGTAAATCCCTCCACTTCCATCATGTACAACTTCCATAAGAGTATCAAATACATGCTTTTAATGTTGGTTCAACAACGGAAGATATATTCGAACTTATTCTCTTAAAGCATCGAGATCGTACAGTTTTTCTAGTTTCAACTCTTGATTAAAAGCGTCGTGCATCGGGCGATTGGGCGCGGCCATGCCTAATTGAGATAATACTTTGCTTGTCATCATCAAGCACATGTCCTCAATTGATATTAACGCCTCATTGTGAATTTCTTCACTGACTTGTAAATTAGGATTTCCTGTTCTAATGCGCATTTGATGCAAAATATCGTCACACATATCATCTTTGTATTTGATCCATAAATCAATTGGTTTTGATGGGAAACATGTTGATATAATTATAGAAAACAATGTTCGTATTTGATGAGCTTGTGAAGAAATTATAGCATCATTGAGAGTTTGATCCCACTGAGCGTCATTTTCTAATAGTTGCAAACGTTGACAGGCTTCTCTGTAAGAGTCACACAATTCACAATTAACAGTTCGTAAATGTTTGAATGATGTTGGGCCTCGAACATTGACTAAGAGAAATCGCATATAAAAGCAATCATCATTGCTTGGATGGACTGAATAAATTCGACCTATTGCATTGGTGGAATATACATTGGGGTAACCTGGAACTGGTTTTCCTTGTTTCCGTGGTTGAAATTTCTTTGAGGATTGATTCCAAGAATACTATTTTGGCATTTCGGAGTATTGCAGTGTTCGGGCGAAATCATCATTCTGACACATTTCTAAAAAAACAGGTCAAGGTTTTAGATGGTGGTTAAACAGCTCGTTGTAATGCGTTCTGTGCCGTGAATTATACTCTTTGACCATTTTCTAAGTGTATGGCTAAGTGAACAACAGTGGGGTGTATTTCATGAATGGGAAGAGAAAAAATGCGCCAAATTGCTTCATTACTGATAACATACCGGCCTATTTGGTATTAGGTAACTTCGTCATTGTAATTCTCTGAACCAACTCCAATCACAGCCATGTCACTTCCTTTGGTTACATATTTACAAATGTATTTGATAGATTTCACGGAATGGCAAGATTCAACATTGATGTTTGCCTTGAAAGTCTTTGTTAGGATCGGTGAATATGGAACAATCAACGATTATCAATTTCAATGTCTTGTTTATTAACTTTGACAATTGTTGATCTTCCGATGTCTGCAGTCGATCGGTGACGATACAGTGGGTAACCATCATTTCCGGGAATTGTTTCCGCTATTAATGCCCGTGGATAACGCTTAGAACATTTACCATCCACCATACACGGTGAATTTTGATTAAGCGTTCCACAGGGACCATGAATCATGTTTTAAATAACTACTTCATGCAAGCCTGGATCTACTTGTACATCAAGGATTTCAGCTGATATCACTTCATCAACTTCATTTGGTCTTATCTTCTCAACCAACCAAATCAGAATATGTGCATGAGGCAATCCACGTTTCTGCCACTCCACAGTATACATCCAGCAGCGCGCCTCGCCAAACACGCTATGTTTCACAATGAAATCCATTAAAGATTTCAACTTTTGTTTGAAGACTCTTGCCGTAATGTCAGGGTGATCAATGGGTTATTGACCAGGGAATAACTCAAGTTTGATTTCTATCCACTGCGGGTTGCACGTGAATGTGATAAATAAATCTGCTGTGCCATAATGACGAACATACGACATGGCATCTTGAGCATATTCATGCATATGTCGAGGACTTCCGATGTATGTTGCTGGAAAAATTGTCATCCGGCCGACATTCCCTGCATTTCCATCAGTATTAATCGCATCTCGAAGGTGAATATACTCTTGAGAACGGAGTTTGGTCTGGTTCAACCTGATTAATGTCAATCGCTCTGTTTCAATTTTGACATTCATAATAACAGCATATTGGTGAAATAATCGCCGACATTTCAAGATGTGATGGTCTTCATTTTCATGAACCATCAGACGGTATGAATAATAGTTCATTGAACTGACTTTTTTGTAGATTTCGGCACCTGTAAATAAATGTTTGTTTTAATGACAGTGATTGAACTCGCATATAATACATGTAATAGGTGATACAAAATCTTCATTGCTAAACCAAATTTTTAATTACCTGTAAGGGGATCTATCATCTTGATTGAAAAGTGATAACCATCTTCACCTTGCCAAAACATGATGGGATATTGTAGCGCATCATATGAGCGGTGTGTTTCATACTCACGCTGTAACTGATCATTCCGGCGATGTAAAACAATATCACGAGCTTCCAAATTTTCTCCAACTATAACAATGGCAACTTCATCCATTGTTGGTGCATTGAAACGTCTTGCATGTTGGCCCACAGGAGTATTATCAGCTTTGGTTACAATTTTGTGATTATCATATGGCATGAGATCCGGTGCAATTTTGAACAATGTAATCAACTGATTGTGTTGATGAAAGAAAGTTTGTAATTCTTCAACAATAGACCTCTTCATTGAACTGTTATGTGCACAACGCAGATCAATTTCTTGTGTTGAATTGCCCATGAAATAAATTTGCAGGAACTTGTAGTCGCCATCTGACACCGGCAACAGTGAGCCTGCTCGGTGATATATATTTCCTTGTATCTGTGAAATAAAAATACAGGTTTATTATTTTTGTTACAAAAACTATAAAATAAAATAAACAAAGCAATACGGGGGATAAGTCTGTTTGTTATATATTACCTTGAAAGTTGGCATGAAGTTGTCCCGAACTACATTTGATGCCCCAAATGAAGTCAATTGGAAGCAATTGTTATATTTTTGGATATTAGTAAGGAAATGTATTGAATCCGTTCCTGTTCCTGAAACCAATGAGTACAATGGCTCTGGTGGTTGAACCAATGGCACTAATTTCACTTTTCCATTTGCACAACACAATCCAACGGCTTCATTTTTGTATTTCAATGCTATACAATGTGGGAAAACTGAGTTCATAGATCCAATAGCAACGCATTGGTGGGCACTGTAGTCAATTGAAACATCGTAACTGAAAGCAGCTCGTTTCAAACCTTCAAGATCATTAGCTGAATGACGTGCTGCACGGGTTTGTGATATCCGAATCCTTTCAATTTCATTTCGCTCTTCACGTTGCTGTGTAGTCCGATTAGACTGAAAACTAGCTTGTTTTTTAGCATTTAGAGTTCTTCGACCCAAATTGCTCCGCCCACGTCTTATAGGCGGCATGAGTCTTGAACTGAGTATAAATGGAAACACACACAAAATAAACCAATCAACCAAAGATAAATCTAGGAAATTGTTTGTCTATTGAGAAGCGAAGATTTAAAAACAACCAAGAAAATAACACTCACTAATTGAGAATCTACTGAAAAATTGTCAGTCAAATTGTATAAAGTGTCAAATCTACGGATGCATTCAAGTAGTTTATATTAATTTTAAGGTTAAGTTCATAATTATTAAGTTACTAATTAAATTTCAAAAGTTTTTCTTTATATTATGGTTTGGTACTCTTTTGTTTTATTTGAATAAAATGAAACAATAAGTAAATGTGTTGATTGAGAAGCGAAGATTTAAAAACAACCAAGAAAATAACACGATTTAAAAACAACCAGGAAAATAACACGCACTAATTGAGAATCTACTGAAAAACTGTCAAAGTCAAACTGTATAACGTAAAAAGAGAAAGTGTCAAATCTACGGATGCATTTAAAGTTATTAATTAAATTTTAAATGTTTCTTCTTTATATTATGGTTTGGTACTCTTGTTTTATTTGAATAAAACAAAACAGTAAGTAAATGAATTGAAAGTCGATTTTAGGGTGTCTGAGATCGATTCACTTAATCGATTCATTGCTCAAATCGATCTTTACGACCAGAAAAAAATCGATTCTTCGATTAATCTATCTCAGTTCGGCATCCCTAGAATTGACAGCTAGAAAGAGTTTGAATGGGAAAAAGAAAAATGTTGTTTTTACGTTTTTCAGTGCAATTTTTCCAATTTTTCTCTTCATAAGAACCTTCCTCGGACTTCAACGAATATTAGAAAAAAAAAATAACCGAATTAGTCCAGCCGTTCTCGAGTTTTGCGGTTAGCAACACATTTAGCCATCCATTTTTATATATAAGATATTCATTCATATACATTTCTCCAAATATAATCCTTATATAAAATAATGTAATTACAATAGGTAGGTATCAAAAAATGAAAATAATTTTGGCGTGGTTACGGAACTAGTGATGCATTTATTATTAAAGTATTGAATTTAATGTAATAAACATGAATAAACCATTTTTATTTTATACATTTTGCTATGCATTTAAATAACTTCCAAAACTAACCACAAACACACATGTTTGTTTAGAAAGTACAAATAAATCTAAACGCACTATTAAAGTAGCGTATTACTTATAATTAATTAATTAATAAAAAATATATATTTCTTTTTTGTTTAATATTTTAAGTGACAGGTTCACTTTGACATGTTTATTTTCCAGTTTGATACTTTACCAAAAGTAAAATTTCCTGCTAAAATTGAATGAACAACCGTATTTTTGTGTTTTTTATTCCAAATTTGTACTTAATAGTTTGAACCTTTTTGAACTCAAAATATCCATAAAATCTAATGGTTACATTTTAATATTCATTGCACAAAATTTTTTTTAACAAACAGTTTGGTCCTATAAACTAGTAGCTTTTTTCTATGAACGCCTAAACATACCAAAAATAGCCGTTAACACTTGAAATGTAACCACTATTGATGAACCAAATTTAGTTTAGACAAGAGACACATTTTATTTGATCAAAATAATTTATCATATTGGACCAAAAACAGCCTGTTAGGTCGAGTCACTTTAAATGTATCATATGTATATAATTTATACTTCGATCAATAGGCATGTGGACTAAATAACGGATTCTGGTTTTCTGGTGACAGTGAGGTCAAGGTTAGAATTCCAGATAGGTGCAATGATAGTATTTCCTAAATTGTTACCCGCTTTCCCTCCATGCAAATGTAAGTACATTTAATTTAAATTTCACCATTATCTCCAGCTACTCAATTTGCGATATTAAATCCGGATACCCTGAGCGGGTGTTATCTAGGTGTTTTGTACACTTTAAAATGTACATTACATTTTATTTAGATTTTTGATTAGCACAACGTCTTACTATCCGCCCGGGTTATACACATTATGTACTAATTACACTAGTGTGTTAGGTATGAGGAAGGTTGAATATGGATGAAGTGACCCGCATTTGCGCAAAGGGAAAGTTGGAAACCACTTGAGAAAATACACCCTCAGTATAGCCATTCAGGGATTCGAGCCCCGTTCTCTCCATCATTGGTAGTCTAGTATATTGTTACGCTTAGACCTTTCGATCACCGAATTGGGTTAGTGTAGTTTGAGTGCATTGTAACAGGGATGAGGTGAGAGGTTTATGGAAATATAACAGTAAAATTTGCACGATGTTAATTATTCCCAGCGCAAGTGGCTAGGTTTTGAACCTTGACCTTTTTTCTAACGTTAACCAATTCTAAACCAAGTGTGATGTATTAGACCTCACGGAAATATTTACTGTGTTGTTTTTAATTTCAAATTCAGGCTTTTGGCGTAGTACGAGTACAATCTATTGTGGTTGTGTCTTGACTTGTAAAGTTGAATGTTCTGGAACCTTAAAGTCATTGATTCACATTATGGCCCAATACAAAAAATAATATTGTGTATTATGATTATTTTATATTTATTTTATAAACTCAGGATAAAAATAACAATTTTAAACCTAATCCAGTCTATTTTACACTGCATTATGTCAACATCCCTTGCCACCCAAATTATTTTTGCGACCAAAATTTACAAATATTGTATTATAAACTAAATTAGTGTTATTTAATAAGTATTGATAATATCTATTAAAATTGACAGCTATAGGTCACGTGACCTGACGGATGCATACATGAAAATATATCTATTTATTTTTATAGTGCCTTCTTATGAAAACTTTACTCTACTATCCACTGATTTTTGGAGGACTGACATCTAGAAGGCCTTTTTTCTTACTACATATCACTATATAGTAGAATTCTTAATAGGAAAAATGGCCTCTCAGACAATAATTCCTACAAAACTCAGTGGAGCGCTTTAGTTTACATTGAGAATTTCATACTACAGCCGAAACCTCTAAGAAACTAAACTTTTTTTCAATGTTATGTTGTTTATTAATATAAATTGAGAAGATGTGGATCTTAAATTTTTTAAACTTTGGCCACCATTTTCATTAGAGCATATGTCTTTTCCGGCTAAAATATTAACATATCTAATATTATAAATTAAGAATAAATAATTATTGTTGTTCATTGTTTTATCTGAGGTTGAATCAGATATATTTTTAACTGATTTCATATTAATTACGATCATTGATGTATTATTTTCCGAGTCCATGTAATGATTGGTTTAAAAACAAATGTGAATGGTTATTACTATTAATCATACTAACTAAAAATTCTCTTGGATTATATAAGATTCGATAAAATGTAATAGGCCTATAATATAATTCACATTATGGATTATACACCAGTTACGAAATACCTCAAACTTGGAACATACACTGTACACAGTCAAAGTATAATAATGATCAGGAGGTCAAAGGTGTCGGGTCCGTCTTGCGTGAGCTATAGCTCAGAGGTACAGCAGTCTTTTCACCATAGGAGTGAGTGGTGGTATCTGACATCAAGCAGAAATTTTATTTGACTGTAAACATTGATTGAAAGTCACTCATATTAATTAACCTATGTGTAAATATTTATTATTTTTTTAATAATTGATGATAAAGTAGTTTTATCAAACGCTTCCAATTAATACTTCCCTTAGAATTACTGACTAAAAAACTACTGATAGCTGTCATTTACCACTCTTCCTACGTTGAGTCGACTGTATCAGGAATGTCAGTACTCGAATACTAGTCTGATTTAGCAAGTGTGGGTATCTGACCTTGTATCCCACAAACTCTCCCTCCTTCCAAATGCTAGTACCCTTCCTTTAAATTCTACCTCTCCTAAATTATAACCAAGCCATTAGTGAAAGAAACAGTTAAATATAAATTTTATTTCCTAAAGGGCTCTCTACGAAAATTTGGGTACACTTCCTCAAATAATAACCATCCTCTTCCTTGACCCAACAGAGTAATTAGTGCATATGCGTACAACCCAAACGGGTAGTCATACCCGGTGTTAATAAATAAAATAAATATAAAGAGTAGTTGGGTGCCTATTATATGTTAAGGAAATGGGTAAAAACTATGTTGCCTAAGCAACTTAAATAAAAAACACAAATTTTATGAGACATATTATATTAAATTTTAAAGTCTAATATAATCAAATGTACTTTAAGATAGTTTAATTTTTTTTAATAACGTCATTTAAGTTGTTTTTTAAAATGGAAATATCAAAATGTCAAGGAATTACTAGTTGGCATAGATTAGAATGCTAGGTATTTTAAAATGCTCTATAAACCTGTAGGATTGTTGCATGTATTTCCACTCCTAGGAAGAAATATGCCTTGGTTTGACCCTCAATATAGTTCAGTTAGGGCAGATATCATTTACAAACAATGCATATTACTACCCTTTCGGAATACCCGCACATGTACACTAATAGAATAGGGATGAGAAAGGTATAATTTAGAGAAAGTGTACTTGAATTTTTGTAGAGGAAGTGTGGGAAATCATTTATGACTAGCTACCTCAGTACAACCGCTGGGATTCAAAACCCATCCTCTCTGTTACCGGCAAGCCAGCCAAGAGGAGACTGACACTTTTTACCACGCGATAAGTGGTGTGAATGGTAAGGGCTATTCTTAATCGTTTTTAATGTTCTTAAAAATTATTTGCTTGTGTATTTTCTCTTAGCTTCCCTCCTCTACGGATATTATCTTTTGAGTTTCTCGACACTTCTAAAATTCAAACCTCTCTGCTTTGTTTTTTGTGATCAGAAGGATGCTTTTTCCCATTCTTTTTCACCATTTTGAAAAAAAAAATATATCAATAAATTATAGTACTACCCATTCCAACCAATACAGCACAAGCACCTGACGAACTTTGTGTCAGTGCTGGCTTGTTAGAAACTTTTCAGGTCTTAAATGAGTATTGAGAGATAACCGAGCCCTCCCCCTTCTCCCCTTCTGTAACCAACCTAGCGTACTTAATGGGGTTTTTCCAAGAAAAGAATGGAGGTAAAGTGACCTATCTCCAATGTTATATTAAATCGAAAAGGCATGAAAATGGTTTTTTTGGGTTTATTCAGTTTTTTCATATATAAACACCCAATTATAATTTAACTGTTGCAAGCGTAAACTAGTTGCAATAATTAATGCCTAGTTAAAAAATTTAATTTCACTCTCAATTAATAGTTTGAAGCTCAAACACATTTATTAATTTATATCTAATTTTTTATCTAATTATTCCATGGTTTTATTAAATTTTGAGTCTGGAATTATCGTTTTGCATATTGATACCTTAAATTTGACACAATAAATATTTCATTATCATTGATGATAGTTGAAATATCATCAGAATAAGAATAATCTTTGGGTAAATGGGTGAAATGCGGGTTGCGGGCTGCCCCTTCAACTGTAAAGCTCCTTCTTAACCTGCTCGTCTGCCATTCTTTCACTTCTCCTACCTCCTCCTTCGCTCAGAGCAAAGTTTGACCTGTCCTTTGCCGAGTGATAGCGTTAGTGTACAGGGAAAATATTACCAGTTGCTACCTCTCAGGTTAATAACAATGCCAATAAATTTTGTGTTGTGACCCCCCTAATAAATTATATAATTCAATTCACAAATCCCCATTCTATGTTCCTATAATATTGACCTTTCATTTCGCTTGGATTTAGGTGTTTAACAATCAACTCAAATATCTCTTATTTTGACTTTTCTAAGGGCAAAATTTCATATTTTAAACTATGTTTACACATCTTTCTTATCTATAGAAACATAGAGTAGAGTTTTGTATTCATTCCAGTGAAGACCAAACTTCAATACTACTAATAGTTTTATCAAAATCGTGATAGAGCTGAACACTTGAGTGACACTGTATTGGCTCCCCTATGTAGGCCCCTTAAGACAGAAATAATTTTACTACATTATTTTTTTGATTCTGAAGATAGTTTACGTCTTTTATCAACTTCAATGATGTCATTATGGTAATATATGCATAATACGTTGAGTGATTCCTTTTTTCTTTGTGAAATTAAAATTATTATATTAAAAACGTTATTGTTATACTGAACTTGTCTATAAAACTTACATTAACGCGAGCGAAGCTGCGGGCAGAAGCTAATAAACCACATAATAAGCTCTTTAGTTTCGGCTCTTATCAAAGCACTTAATGGAGAAAATAAAAGAAACACATTTGTATAAAAATAAGAATATAAGTGTTTAATCCTAGAATGGATTATTTTCTAAGCTACAAATATAGTAAAAGTATGGTGGTTGGACCTTAGAACTAAGTATATATACCAGGTGCCTATTTAATTAAGGGTCCTGGGCTCCATTCCCGGCATCACTGATAAATATACAGGTGTTTAGATGAGTACTTCCCTGTTCATTGTTATTAACTAACGGTTGGTATTGTGACTGTTCTAGAGGTTTTTTTATATAGCACTGCGTCTTACTACCCGTTCGGTTTATACACTTAAGTAATAATTACGCTAATCAGTTAGTAATTGGGGAGGTTTAATATAGAGGAAGTGAACATTAATTTGCATGGAGCGAGAGGGGAAAACCATTTAGGAAAACCCACCTCCGGCTTACCCAAGTGAGATCCGAACCTCTATCTCCCCGTCATCGGCAGTCCAGCTCAACACGAAACTAGTGCGTTTGCTAACTACGCCACCGTGGCGGGTTTCTAGAGTTAAATTATAGTTTGTAAGCATGTGGTGTTAAGAAAATGTTCATTAAATACTCCAAATCAATATATAATTAGAGTTTTCATAGTTTTATTTTATTCCTTCTAATAAAAGTCTCATAAAATCTTTCCTTGTTATGCATATAATAAAACTTAGAAAAAATGTTTCAATGGATACCGCTAATATATAAGATGTTCTGTAACATGTGGGGTCCACTTCAGACGCGAACAGGAGACACAAAAACCGAAAAGACCCAATGTGAACAAATGTCTTATTTGACCTTGTTTTCGAGTTAATCATGTCTGTACTCCAGTAATTTGGATCTGCTTAACATTACAGGAAGTGCTTAAAATGGCCACCTGCAGCCTGAATGCAAGTAGTACTATGAAATGGAATTTCGAAAGAGTATGGCATTCTACGACAAGAGGACTGAAAGCTTGTATTCAGGCCGAAGATGGCCAGTTTGACCACTTCCTATAATAATAAGTAGGCCTATATTTTCATATTAACTTTTTTCATCTATTTTATTTTCTTCCATGCCACCGCAGAAGTGGGTACTACAGGTTATGGTACACCCTGTATATAATATTTAATATGAAAGAAACTTACGAAACTTTGATCAAATAAAATTTGCTTGACGTGAGTTATTTAGTTTACATAAAAAAATACAGACAGATGGAGGGAATAATTTTTTAGGTCCCCCTCCCCCCCCCCCCTTTATGAAGAGTTAAAACAATTTCGTTTGGTTAAAAAAATGTTATTTACAGCTTCTGTCAACACACACATTTATAAACATATATTTAATTTTTTTAAAATAATTGTTGTTTTTTACAAAATAAGATAGATATTTTTACACTTTTTTTTTTAATAGACAAAAAAGTGTAGAAATGTATGGATGAGAGAGTAAAAGTAAATACATAAATAAAGTTTTACTCTCCATGAGTAAGCTCAGTAAAAAATTAAAAACCATATATATGTGAAAAATCAACTTAAGTACCACATATTATAATTCCAATACAGTGGTGTTTTATTTTCTACTGAGCTTACTCATTGAAAGTAAAACTTTAATAATGTATTTTCTTTTACTCCCTCATTTATTAATGTCTACAAATTTTGTCTACTAAAAAAGTGTAAAAATATCAATCTTAATTTGTGAAAACCACAATGATCTTTAAATAATCTCTTTTATTTGACAAATCTATATAATATGAAATTTATATAAACACGAGCCACAAGAAGACAAGATAGGTATATAGGTTCTACCTCCTGACCAACTCGTTCAAATACCTACCAGATGCACCATAAGAGTGTGTTTTTTCTTAAGGGGTTCTAAATATTCTCTCCATGCAAATTTTGGTGCATTCTTTAGAAATAATGGTGGAAGTTGCATCCAGGCAGATTCTTAGTACTTTTAATAAATATAAACATTAAATTCACCGATACTCATTCTGAGGGAATTTTTTACGGGAATAGCAGTTCCAAAGAGTTAAATCTACTATAACAATCCAGTTATCTTAAAAATATCTCTAAGGATTTAAATGACTATAGATTAATATTATTTACTTATTTTATTTGAGACCCACCTCGGTGGCATAGTTAGCTAATATGTTAGTTTCGTGTTGAGCTGGACTACGGAGGACAGGGAGATCGAGTTTCGAATCTCACTCGGGTGAACTGGGGGTGGTTTTTCCTAAATGGTTTTCCATTCAACCTCCACCCAAATGAGGGTTCACTTCCTCTATATTCAGCCTTCCCAATTCCTTACCCATTAGCGTAACTAGTACTTAGGCGTATAACCCAAATGGTTAGTAAGACGCAGTGCTACATTTTATTTGAGGTATTTAACGTGCACTTTCTTAACCGACTTATATCAGCAAACAAGAATGCTTATGAGTGAGAGCTAAAGAGCTTACTAATTTTGCCAGGAAAAGTATTTTAACATACCTTCCAGGGTTCTATTACATGCCACAATCTTCATGGGCTTAATGGCTTTACTTCCCTCAGAAGGAAGTTGTGCTACAGATATTTATCTTCCTAGAAAAATATTTTGACCTGGTTTGACCCCACGAACATCGGGTCCTGAAGCGAGAACTTTAGCCCAAGATTACCGAGGTTGACAATTTCAATTAAACCTTACAATAGATTCTTCTGATAGGTGTCATTAACCACCACTCCAATGATGGATGGACTATAGATAAGTGATTATTCTCCAACAAGGTGATGCATTGTGGTGAAATTGTACTTGTTTTTTATTTATAAGAATGAATAGAAGATGATATGAATGGAAGAATTTAATATAAACTACGGCTTTCACACTTTAAAAGCTACTTAAAAATAGATATTTATATAGATAATTTTGTTAACTAGTGATGAAAACTAACAGTTTTTCACACGGATTAGGCAATCAGTCGCATCTGGATTAGTGTACCTGTGACTATACCAATAAGGAGTTTTGAGATTTTTTTTCCTAGAAGGTTTCCTGCTCAACCACTACGCAAACGCGAGTACATCTACTCTAACCTCTGCCTTCTTAGTCCCTACCTCATTGGTGCAAATATGTGGATATCCCGGATGGGGAGTATGACGTAGTGCACGAGGAAAAAATTGACAAAGAATAATGGTAAAAACTCATCGATCGATAAAGACATCTGGTTGTACTTTAATCGTGTATCCAGGTCAAACAGGTTATCTTAGGTCATAATAAGATCTTAACACCTTTCAAGGTCATTGTACTAATTATCATTCTTTCAACTTTTTCTGGTGATACTAGGGTTAGAATAATAATACCTAGTAGCGCGTCTTACTACCCGTTCGGGTTAAACGCTTAAGTACTAACTACGCTAATGGGCTAGGAATTGGGAGGGTTGAATGTAGAGGAAGTGAACCCGCATTTTCTTGGAGGAAAAGGGGAAAACCATTTAGGAAAAACCACCCCAGTTCACCTGAGTGAGATTCTAACCCCGATCTCCCCCTTCTCGTTAGTCTAGCTCAACACTAATCTAGCTGGGGTTAAATAAATATGACCATAGGCACTTCCCCCCCTGCAATGTAGTTTTCCATCATATCTCCAGGCAAACGTTGGTGTATTTCCTTAAAATTATCTCTTACTATCGTGTTAGCTTGAATTAAAAAATTCTATAAAAAGGTTTTTGTAGGGGAAAAATATTTGATTTGATAAGAAATTAAATATAAATGTTTATATAAATAATACTAGTTTATTGAACTGCAGTAATATGTTTATATATTCTTTACAATTATGTCTAAAACCAAGTAACCACATGGCGATAGTCACCAGATACAAGTATCTAGTGACTCAGCAACATCTTCATAGGATACACCAACTTGTATCCAGACATAATTTTCCACCGATATTTTACGTCCACACCGGGCAAACACATCTCATAGAACCTCTCTGTGATGCATCAGCATATCAGAAACTAGTATTGCTATGGGGACGTGGCAGTTGGCCTAAAGTCATTTGGGCTAAAGTCATTTGGCCTAAAAATGAAACCAAAAGTCTTTCGGCCTAAATTCATTTGACCTGAAAGGCATTTGGCCTAAATGCAGTTGACCTAAAGCCATTTGGCCTTAAGTCACTTGGCCTAAAAATTAATTTTCCTAAAGTCATTTGGCCTAGAGTCATTTGACCTAAATACACCCACCCATCCTATCCTCAAGTAACACAATGTAGATACTAAGACCTCACCCTTCCCCACTATATACAGCGCTACGTGGTTTATGGATTACCCCTTAACCGCAATTCTGTCTGGCCAGCCAAACAAACAGTTCTGCAACAGTTTGATGCCACTTGACGCTCAAAATCGTTTTTGGTGGCCTTGGCCACAGAGAAGGAAAGAACAGATCCACAGCCGCTAGGTTAAACGTGTTGCGCTTCTTTTCGAGGCCTTACTCCTTCAACGTTGGGATCACTAAGTGCGATCCCCCAGTGACTACAGCGCAATCAAGTGAGCATTTTTTAAACGACTCACTTTAAACTTGAATGTACTAGATTCTAGAAGGAAGATACAAAATATGAGCTCATCGAGTTAACCCGTCGGCTGGCGGTCACCGAGCAAGCTTCAGGTAGCGCCCTCCCCCATCTCTACCCCCCCCCCCCCCATGACCCTAAGTACCCTAATCCTGCCACACAAATAAGTTTACTCTGACTGCACATTACAAAGAAAACTTTCAATAAAATGGACCCTTTCTTTTCTTTTTTAACTAAAGACCGGCTGTGGCAACCGCAATTATTTGTAAGGAGCACTGAGGAGAATTGCAGACGTTTAGAAATACCAATTTGTTTAAGAAGTGGTTAGATATTTTTTAATATTATTTCCACCAAAATGAGGGTAATAACTCAGACCAGTTAAATAGTTTACATTTTAATTATTAAGTGTTTTTTAAATGTGTGATATCTTACATAGAACCGTATAAAACAATCTCACAAATGGTGACCCTATCAAAACATGACTATTTGATAGGGGAAGGCTAGATACCATACCCCATGGCCACTAATGCAGGTCTATAATATCTATTTGACGCTATGTATTTAAAATCATTAATGTATACTCGAAATAATTTTAAAACGTATTTTCCCGGTGTAAATTAAAATTCCCACACTCAAGTAATTAAAGTTAAAAACAAAATTATAGGATAGTTTTTAATAGTTCTAAGGGGTTCTGTTATTTAAAATTACGTAGTAAACACTAAAGTTAAACTATTGTATTTTGTGAGAGTACATGGATGCAGGCCGGATAGTAATCTAAAGATATTGCAGACAAACGGGCCGGTCAGCTATGTTTCGCAGGCAGTTTGTTTGTGAATCCTGCCTTATCATTCAACCTTGAAAGGGGGTTCTGTATGTTAACAAATATTAAATCAGTTCGAAATTTTTATTAATCATATAAGGCCCATTCGTAGTGATAAAATCTTGTACAGTTTATTGAAGAAATTATTCAACATATTATATACCCTACACTCCATTTATCTTAAACGTTAGCAAGCTTTCTTTTATGAATTACCAATTAATAGCAATCCCGCACGAAGTTGCCCGTGACCCACTGTGGTATAAGAATTATAAAAAAAACCGTACCCCCCCCCCCCCCTCCATGGTGCCCGTATCTCTGAAACGTAATTCTAAAACAGATAAAAAATATTTTCTCAGAAAATTTGTTTAAATAGTCTAATTATAAAGCTAGTTTAGAATTAAAAAATCCGGCTTCGAGGTGCATTCGGACCTCCTTCCATCCACCAATGTTAAAAATTTCAGATATTTGCGTGCTGTAGATTTGGTTGGACATCGCACACAAACACACAAAGACAAACACTTCCTTTTATTATTATAGACTATGTTGTAGCATTGTGGCTTATAAAATACGGCCTTAGGCTAGTCTAGTCCATTAGAGTATTGATGTCTCTATTCAGTGTAAACCGATGGTAGGCTACATACATATTATTTTGATACGTGAGATACAAAACAAAGAGGTATCTCAAAATGCTTTCCTATTTTACATATTTTGTTATTAAATGAATGGTTTTTAAATAAGAACTAATGAGTATGAAACTACATACAGACAATTTTAACGTTATTTTATCATCATAAATTAAGATTAGATACTTATTGGTTTTACCGTTCGATCTTTTAAATATGTTGCTGTCTATCTTGAATACAAGATAGAACGGAAATTTCACTGTAAACTCTGCATTAATTCATTAGCAAAGTGTGATGCCAACGTGGAGTCATGACATGATTATCTAATTTTTCAAATATCATATCTCAATAAAGAGCATGATGACTTAGGGAATCTCAAATCCCCTACAGATATGTTCATACACATATCCTAGAAACATTTATTGAGCAATTTCCTTATGTGAAAAACAAAGAAGTTATTGTACTGTACATATAATGATAGGAAAGGCATTGAAGAAAATAAGGGTAATATACCCTCATTGGCTTAAACCATGCAAAAATAACAATCTATTTTGCAAAAAAGCCACCTCCTTAAAATTATAATCCACAATTACTTGCTATGGACTGCAAAGGAGAATATTTATTGCTTAGGGAAACCGACGCAGAAATTATGGAATGTATTACACCAATAATCTTATCTCGTAGAGTGAACATTGGAGTGTTGAATACTTGTGACTTTAAGCTGAATTTGATCCCAATTAAATGTAATAAATTAACTGTGTTTTGACATATTTCTATGAATTTAGATTCTTGTCTCAAAAGTAATATTGGTATCATGTTCCATTTTGAAACGTTGACATAATTTAAGGATTTATAAGTAGTTTTAATGTTGAATATTTGTGATTGTTTTACAAACAAAACCAGCTGTTTGGCTTAATCTTTAGTCTAACAACTTTGGCTTTTAAATAGTAGGCTTGGATAGGAGGTATGTTTCAATAAAACACTTTATAGTTTTTAAAGTGTGTAAAAGCTCAAATATGTACCGGTATCTAACTAAACACTCTTCATAAAACTATATAGTTATAGTTGTTAAGTTAAAAATAAATACAATATTCAAATAATGGGACTTTATGACTGTCTAAACTCAAAAACTTACATAAGTGGCCAATGTAATATTTACAAATTTTGCCTCTTAAATTGTGATTATTTTACACCATAGTGTCATTGAGTCATTGAATTTAAAGTAGTTTAAAGAATGCATAGAAATGTGTTTGCACCATTGAAGCGTATAGGACTGTGATTTGTGCTCATATTTACATAAATAGAAAATTTTTACTTTCTCTCGACACCTTAAAGAGAAAAGTATTTTGCTCGAAAAAAGTCAAAATTTTATAAGTGTCAACCCCCGAAATCGAAAAGTGTTTTTTGCGATGCCGTCTGCCTGTGTGTCTATGTCTAGGCCTAGAGCCGACACCATTTTACTGATCAGGCTAAAACTTAATATTTATGGTTTTTATAATGTTTCCCCGAGGAATTTTTTGAGTTAGATATCTTACCCTAAAATTGAGGGGAGTTTATTAAAGGTAAAAAAGAGAGAAAACAAGCTATCTCTAAATCCTATGTAACGATTTTTATTCAATTTCGTATCTGGGCATTGTTTGTCATTATAAACTAAATAGCCGTTCTAATAACCCCATGAACATAATTTTAAAGGTAATTTACATAAGCAGATATTGCCAATTTTATTCAAATCTTTGCAAGTATTTGAGACACGAAATAACTCATTATTGCAAGGTTGTCACAAAATTAAAATTACCCTTTACTTGAAATATACTTTTATAAAACATTTTATATAAACTGTCCATAAATTACGTAAGGATTTTTTTCATTAACTCTACACCCCCCCCCCCCAAATCTCCCTACTTAAGGGATCGTAAGATTTTTCGCTCCCCCCTCTCCCCTTACCGAACTTACGTAATTTTCTTAAGACTTGGTAAATTATTTTATTTTAGACAAAAGGATTGAAATTATAGAATACTAATTGCAGTAAAATTAGGTGTAACACATTAGAAATAAATTACATTTTATTGTTATGTATAGCTGTGTACGTCTATAGGCTACGCTTCAGCGCCATCTGTCATCGCTAGGTGCAACCTCTTTGACCGCGCGTCTGTAAAAGTATTTTTTTAAGATTTTGTTTCACCATAAACATTGATAAAATTCTTAGTTAAGATGGATTCTGCCCACCCTCCCGAAAACATAAGAAATTACTGTTCACCCCCACCCCAAAAAATCCTAACGTAATTCTTAAATGGTCCCTAGCTTCCGAGCTACTGGCATTTTTTTAAAAATTGAGTTTTCGGAAAACGGGAATTTATTATTATGCTTTTTGATAAAAATATGTAAAATCTGTAAAATATGAATAATAAACGATACCTTTATTTCATGTATGCCTCTTGGTAGAATGTGATGATCATTTTTCCATCATGTATATGCAAAAATGTATATTATATGGTTTACAAATCTTACGAGTTTCAAGTAAATGTTTCCATTATAAGATAAATAAGAGAGAAACTCGGTGTGGTGCACCATACCATTTATGTATTGATGTAGCCCTAGTTATTAGCCTTAATAATATGAACACAAGTTAATATTATAAAGCTTATAAACTTGTTTGTAGTTTCGTCTTTATTAAAACATTATTTCTCACTTAGTGGATACTAAAACTAATATCATAGAGGAATAATATATTGAAAACATTTATATACAGTTAATTTCGGCCAAATAGTCAATTTCAACTGCTATTTAAAATTAATATATCAAAATATTAGAAGTATAAAGCACAAATATGAGGATTTATTAGGTTTTCTCTCTTATATTAAGCTAAATATAGATTTAATAATATTAACACGAGTGTAGATATAAGGGAATGAGACTTATTCCTTAATATTTCAAACTACAAGGCCAATTTTAACTGTAGAAACAATAAATTAGGTGAGGGAGTTTGTGGATTTGTTAGAAGAGCTTAATGGTTTCAAACATGGACATTTCAATCTTTTAGTAAAGGTTCCTCATTAGCTCTAGACCACGGATAGAACCGAATTTTGTTAAATTCATTCAACCTGTAAGAGATGAAAAAGCGAGTTCAAAAGTTTTCAAAATTCAGTGACCGTGCATTTTTACTTTCTCTCTATCTTACAGGTAGAGAAAGTATGGTGATCGTCAAAAAAATCGAACTCGAAATTTTGATGAATCTTGACGTTTCATGACTCCCTGAATCCGAAAAAGTGGTTTTTGAATTTCCGTCTGTCTGTCTGTCTGTGTGTACCTCCAACTAGAGCATAAACTATTTTACCGATTGAGCTAAAACTTGATATCTAAGGTTTTTATAGGGTTGCCCCGAGAAATTTTTGGAATTGGATATCTACCCCTAAAATTAAGGGTAGTTTACTGAAGGGAAAAAGAGTAAAAGTTGATTTTCTCAAAATCGGCTCTAAAGATTTTGATTAAATTTCATTTATTAACATTAATAAATATTCTAAACAAAATGGCTACTC
Organism: Timema podura; assembly: GCA_033556935.1. NCBI lineage: Eukaryota > Metazoa > Arthropoda > Insecta > Phasmatodea > Timematidae > Timema > Timema podura. The sequence continues at coordinate 29,244,856 of JAVRXN010000011.1, forward strand.
TCAATATTTCGGCAAAATGGCTTTAAGAGCTCCGGTCTGATGCGTAAATTAACAATTTTTATAATAGCTTCGAAACTATTTGAGATATGAAATTACTTAGCATTACAAATATGTATATATACTATAATACAAATATTTTATTCGAAACATATTTTTATAAAATCAATAACTTTCAATTTTTACGCAATTATATATATTTTTTAATTTTTTGGATATGAAAGTTTAAGTATTGCGACCGTAAGAAAAACTAACCTGAAATGTTGATGGATGTCGACGTCTCATGACCCCCCTTACCCTAAAAAGTAGTCTTTGCAATGCCGTCTGTCTGTGTGTCTATTAAAACTTAAAATTAAGAGTAGTTTTATAAAGAGCGAAAATAGAAAAAATAGGTTTTCTCAACACTTGAAGTCATTTTCCGTAATATGACGATAACCAAATTTGGAGTGTATGAAAGTTGTTTTTCAGACCATAAATCAATTTACTGCGAATTTATAAATTAGTTTCGCAACATTCCGATTTATTTATTATCTGTAAATACATAAATCTTTATGGTTTATATTATTAAAATTAGAGGTCAAATCTTCTGTCTTGTTTTCAAGTGTTATTACTTCATACTAATTTGATTTTACCTTCACACAAGCAACAACAAATAGTCAAAAACTAGTATTCACTATAGCTAATATTGCACTTTCACATTCTTTCATTAGTTATTGATTCCTTAGATTTCATTCTACTTCCCTCCATTCATCTCTAGTAATATAATTTTCATAAATTGGAACATGTAAAGCAGATCCGAGTTTCCAAGCTGTCAGCAAATGGTTAAAATACCATTTTATTAAGGTCTTTAAAACATTAAACTGTTTGAAATGCTCTTAGGTGGACAAAGATGCGCCTCTTTTCTCATTGATTCTATATCATTGTATATTATTTCATGCGTGTTCTTATGTGGAGTGGTGATGATACAATGTACATTATTCCGTTCAGAAATCTTACGAGTTTATAGAAAGAGAGAGAAAATCTGTGAGGTGCGCCGTACAATTTATTTTGAACTTGTGGATATAGAGCCTTGAAATTAAAAATGAATGTTTCTTTATAGAATTGGGTGAGAAATTTTTAGGGTTTTTCAAATTTTATAGCCTAAAGGTGTAAAGGGGTAAAAAAGGGGCAATAAATTCTATGTCCTCCAATCAAGATAAAATTTATATGGGGGTTTATACGGTCGCAGAATACTAATATGAAATTAATTTATGTACGGCATCGACACGATGGGTCTCGAGGTGCGTTGGTAAAAAGTGTATTCAAGACTACCAAAACTAATATAAATAAATACTTTCCAGGGTGATAGAATATTTAAATTTTGCAGAAAACCAATGGGACAACTCCAAATAATTATAAAAGTATGAACCTTTTTGATTAATAAGTGATAGACCACGACATAGGGAAGGGTATTTTCTTTGAATTTAGCTTTTTTTTAGTTTATTAAATTGCATATCACTTGTATATTTTGTTTGTATTAATTTGACAACAAAATGTAAAAATAAATGCAACCTTTACAACATGAGTATTTAATTTTAATTATTGATATATTTTGTGCGCCGTGTCTTACTTCCCATTACAGCTATCTGCGTATTAACTCCAATAGATAAGGAATGAGGAAGGTAAAATGTTTGATAAATGTGCCCGTATTTGTGTTGAAGGGGAATTATAAGCATATTAGGAAAAAAACACTCCGTACAGCCGATCGGGATTCGAACACTGATATCCCAGTTATATGAAGACGAGTTCAACGAAAAAGCGAATCTCTAAGGAATTGTGACCACAAAATCTGGTCACAAAATATTTAATAATTCATTTACAAGTACATTTCCAAGACCTCTGTTCACGTTTAAACTGTAGAAGCTCTGGCATAGTATTATTGGGTCCAACTAGCGTTGCCAGGTGTCCCGATTTGCGCGGGACGTCCCGATTTCCAGGGGTCCGTGAACACGTCCCGATTTACCCATGATCGGGACACCAAATGTCCCGATTTTGGGTGATTCAGACTTCGACCCCAAAAAATATAAAGTCCGTGCGCACACGGTTATGTTGCATCTCATTATTCGACGCATTCAATATAAGTACCACACATACATAAGCGGAGGCAGATGTATACCGCGAAAAGCGCGATAGAGATATCACACCGTCTCCTTCTATTCCGCTGTTGCCGCCGACTGTCTCTGCCACGGTTTAGTTCAGCCACAGAAAGAGTGAAACAAACAGATAAAGTCTTGTTCTTTTGCGCAAAGTTATCGATAGATAGCCAGAAACTTACGACTTGATGGTAAGTTTGTATATTATGTTATTTGTTTCAGCGGTTCCATTGTTGATTTCAATAATTACGTTAACATTATGTCATATTATAATTGTATTTTAGCTTGTACCTTGGTACAGTTTTTGTGCTGACAATGCAAACGTGAATTTTGGCCACCACAATTCAGTTTTTTGGTTGATGCACAAAGATAATAACAGCATTATACCAGTTGGATGTCCTGCACATATTTTGCACAATAGTGTAAAATATGCTTTAGGCTTATGTAAATTTGATTTGGAGAAATTTATTGTGAATCTGCATGGTCATTTCTCATACTATGCGAAAAGAGAACAAACTTTAAAACATTTTTTATGAAATTCATTAATCTGAATTTGCTCCAGTCTTACGACACATAAAAACCCGATGGCTATCACTCCTTCCAGCTGTAGAACGTGCCTTGAAATCGTACAATATATTAAAGGATTACTTTATAACTATGGGTGAAGACGAGTGTCCATCTGCACTCTGGAACTTCTTTAATAGTAGCGAAACATAACATTACTTTGCTTTTTATCAAAACGCATTAAATATCCTACATGATGATGTAATGAGCCTAGAAAATGAATCATTGCTCTGTTTTGAGGGTTATGAAATAATGGTCAAGCTTACTAACAAATTGAAGCAAAGAATAGACGACGAATTTTTGGACTTCATTTGCGGCAATTTAATTAAAAAGTTGCTCTTTGAAACTTCCTCAATGATAAAAACAGCCTGTTGTGATTGGTACAAAAATGTTCTGAAATATATAGAGACACGGTACGAATTCAATGAAAACAAATTGAATTTGTTTAAGTCACTATCTCTACAAGACGATAGATTAACCTACGCATCTATAGTCAATATAATCGAAAAACTTAATATTGGTATGTTTTTTGAAATGAACGCGCTTTATGAGGAAATTTATAACGTCAAATAAATATTGAAGGCAGCTGTGAAGAACAAAGACTTAACACCCGTACACAAATGGCACCATTTATTTGAAAATCAAGATCTTCCCAATCTGCAAAAAATATTTGCTTTCATGGCATCCATACCGGTTTCAAATACTGGAACAGAAACGATATTTTCTCAAGCAAATATTGTTTGGTCCGACAGACGAAACCGATTATCTCTCGAGCATGTAAAAGCAGAGATACAAATAAAAACCAACTTCAAATTGTCATGTAGTGAATTTTATAACCACGCAATTAAAAATAAAGAACTTCTAAAAGCAGTGAAATCTAACAAAAAATACATTTTTAATAAAAAGTAATTATTTTATAGTAAAAATAAATAATTAGTTTTAAGTTTTTTGTTGATTATTTAGATTTTCTGTGATATGATGTGATCTCTTGCAACCTAATAATAAAAATTATTGCTATAAAAATGTCGATTTTAAAAACCTAGTTTTTTTAGTTGTCCCGAATTGAAAACCAATATCCCGATTTTTTTTATCATCCGTCCCGAAATTTAGCATACTGGACCTGGCAACACTAGGTCCAACACCCTCAATTGTTTGAAAAGTTTTGGTCAATGAAAGGGGTTGAGGCGGGGTAAGGGATTACCGCTACCTGGACTAATGTACTCGGAGAAAATGCAGCTCTTAGCTCTCGGCTTGTCCTTCTCACGAGGAACATTTTGCAAGTGAGTTGTTAAAAAGAATTCTCACTTGGAAGTGCTGTTATCACTAGATATTTTAAGTTCTACCTGACTCGAGGGGTGGAACAAATCTCCCGTAAGGCTAAGTAACTGTTATTTCCTTGTCTGTGGCCTTGGCCTAATGTTAGGGTCAAAGGTATAGTCTTTAGTGAATTAATGTTTATTCCTGTCCTTAAAACAAAGATTTTCTTGCCAAAGTATATAAACTATCGCTTCTGTAGATACGCTTAGTTTATTTAATGATCTTTACAGCTCTTGAATATTTTGTATGGGCATATCAAGGAAATTCAACAGTATTTTTTACCTTATTTTATTCTTATGATAACTATTTAATAGGTGTGTAAATTATTATATGTGGAAAATTAAGCTAAACTTATCTTCTGAATCAAATCTATATTTGTTTTGACCAAAATAGTAATTTGTTATAAAAACTGCAAAAATACGGGACTCATTTCGCGATTCCTTCCACCTCAGGTTAATACGTCTCTCTCGGATGTAAATAAAGGTTTACTAATTTTCTATTTATCATAGTAATAACACAGTAGTAAGGATAGTTTATAAATAACTTTTTGTAGTCAATATTTATGAACGCATTTCATGTGTGTATTTATTCTAAAAACAGATATCACCTGTTTCAAAAATTGTGAGCCAAGGATGCTACTTTAATAGACAACATGGGCCAAAATGAATGAATAATATGTCTATATAAGATCATATTGTGTGTGTGTCTTTGAACACCATTTAGAAGACCCTAGACGACCTATAAAGATTAATATGTGCTTACTTATAGTATAGTCCACGGAACAAAACCTAGCAAGGCCGGCTTTCCGATTAATTTTTTTCTGAGGGTAATTTACTGAAGGATAAAAAGAGATAAAATCGAGTTTCTTGAATTGAGGCCTGGTTTCACAAAACCCGCTCTCTGCACTTTCAGTCCAAAAAAGGTTTATAATGGAATTCCAAACTACAGATAGAACTAAATGTTTTTGATTTCTAAAAAATTTGTATACTACCTTTGCAATAGCACTGTAAATATCACAAGTTTAACAAGACTTGCTCTATGCAAGTTCCATGGTTTTTACAAAATTTGCTTTCTGTTGTTTTATTTTCAAGCTTAAATTAAATAATACGTTACTCAGGGTATTTTTTTTCGGGGGGGATTAGTTGGTAATGGGGCTGCTCTACTCTTCACTTCTTTTATTTGTAACAGTGTCAGTTAATTTTCCTAACACGTGCATACAGCAATCAAGATTGAAGCTACATAATAATATACCGTTGTCTACTATTAGTTTGATATAAATACTATTTGTAATCGTTAGGTGTATGGATTCAAAATGATTGATGTTGATCAAGAATATACCAGAGTGATTAAATCCTCCTCGTGGACGAAAAGGATCCAGACAAACAAGAGCTCTAAAAAAAACAGTAGTTACTATCAGACACTAAATGAAGAAGTTGATAAGGTCGCTGCGATACTTCATACAATTTTTGGTCTCTATACCCACTTCAAATTAATTTTTCTTTAATTCGTGTGCTTTCTAGAAAGCCCTGTTTTCAACCCTTTTTATTTCAACAAATCCTTTCTTATAGTGAAAGGTTTACGTTTTTCAGCTTATACTAAAAATATGTTTCAACGTAATTGTTCAAGCTTAGTTTGCCTGTCGCTGACCGGATTATATATTAGTTGTATATAATTAAGTAACCACATCAACCTCTTGGATTTTTCAAATTATGGGAAGTCTTCGAAGACACGCTCGTTAGAGAAACTTTTCACATATTCTCGTGTTAGGTTGTATGTATGAAAAATTGCTATCGTTAGGTTAGCTTATAGTTTCTTACAATATTGCACATGAAATATAATAAATGGGCAATAAATTGATATAATTTTTTCCAAATTAGTATTTGGAATGGTAGTTGACAACATGGCAGTGAATTGATTATATTATGTGAGTTATTGTTACTTCAATTTTACTAACTTTATGATGTTTATTTAATACCTTGTTTTTAATTAAATATTATAACGTGGATGTAAATTTAACCATGAAATATACTTTCAATAGTTTATATTTAAATTTGGGAATGCTTTTTTTTTTTTGTACTTCGTCTTACTAACCTTTCGGGTTATACAGATATGTACTTATTACGCTAGCTATTTTAAGGATTAGTAATGTTATAAGTATAGGAAGTTTACCTGAACTTGCGAGGAGGGAGAGTGAACAAATATATTGGGAAAAACCTTCTTAGTTCACCCGACCGAGATTCGAACCTCGATCTCCACGCCATCAACAGTTAAGTTTACTCTAAGAGTAGCGCTAGACCACGTGGCCACCAAAGCGGGTTTTGGTAATGTTATATTGTATCAATGGCAATGTTACTAATTAAATATTTAAGATGATCAGAAGGAAATGTAGTGCTAAATGCATATAAAATAGTCTTTAACATTATGTATGTGTATGACTTAATATTAATTTCCTTTATTTTTTAAAGTGATTTAAATAAAATATAACGTGGCTACGATCTTAACTATTAAATTGTTTCTAGTTATTATTTAATAGTTTAAGGAATTCATAACAAAATAGCAATGAAATTGATTTTTGGTTAGTTTCTGAATAATATTAGTGTTTTTAAACAAATTTGTGCTCTTGGAACACAAAAATGTGAGATATTATCTTGATAGTATCTGAGTTTATCATCGTATAGATTATGGAACTAATTATAGCATAATTAAGCTGGTATAAAAATGATTTATTGATTATATAAAGGATTTTACCATCAAACATATGTAGAATAAATAAATAATGACGTGGAATTTATGTTGAAATGTAGTAGTCAGAACCAGTGGCTAAATAAGAACATACTTTTATCAAATTAGTTATTTTGACAAAAATTTAGTCAACATGTACGTCCAACATCAAAATAGATTTTCCTTTAGTATATTTTATTTTGTCTGTGTACTTCTGTAGGTTAGAGACGATCAATCCGATGGAAAAATCCTCTGTTATCACTGCGATAATTGTCTCACATTATAATTGAGAGTGTAATAAATTATGATAGGGTAAAATAAAAAATAGAAAAATATCATATTTATTTAATTTTTTAGTACGCAGTAATAATAGTTTATTAATAATACTCGACCTTATTGACAAAGTTGAAATTTTTCTTGTAATCTAGTGTGAAGAATGTCATGGTTAGTGGTGGCCAAAGCTTTATTAAATTCCAAAAGTGCCACCAGTGTCAGCTGCCTTCTATCCAGGTCTCATCTTATATCAGATACATTTATGAGTGCTGTTGTTGTGATGTCGTTGAAACCCAGTTTGGTATTTGTCTTGCAGCTTGTTATTATTTATTAAATTATCTATTTGTTTGTGTATGATGTATGCAAAGATTTTGAAAGTGCTGGATATATGCTTATAGACCTATATTCTGTTACTGAAGAGGCTGGAAAAGCGGTTTTTTGGGATATGTCACACTATAGCAGATTTCCACAAATAGGGGAAAAATCCTACTTTTAGAAAGTGATTAGAATATCTCTTATAAGTTTTAAAACATAAAAAAAATATTTTTATATAAAAATATGATTGTAACTAGGTCATTTCCTTGTGTATTTGTTATGATTCGCTTAGTTGACTGTACAACGTCTGCTAGTATCATTGCTTGAAAATGGAATTTTTCATGTTTTGAGAACTGAGACAGTAAATTAGTTAGAGTCATACTTTTTAAACGGGATCAATTAAATTCAGAGCTTTCACAAAATGAGAACTAAGATCATCAGATGATATGGGAATTTCAGTGTCACCATTACGTTTGTACACAACACTCAACTGTCTTAGGTCTTTCCAAACACATTTAGGTGAAGAGCTATGTGATAATAATTTACGTGTATAAATAATTTCAGATTTGTCGATGTCCTACTTACATCGAATTCTAAGTAGTCTATATTTCTCAAATAATTCAGATGTCATGTAAAGGTTGTTCTTATGTGCTTATTTAAATTGCCATAAGGCAACATCCCGATGGGACGTCAGTACCTGTATAGTCTGATTCTACCAAGCGCGCGGGGCGTCGAGTGACCGGTTTTGTTTTAATATGTGCTTGTTTAACTTACAGTTAAAGTTTAATTTTAATTCCAACAATTCATTCTTTCATAACCATTATTAAGAACTATTATACTTTGCCAAGAAATGAACGCAAACATAGAATAATACAAACTTTTCATTTTATTAATAGAGATGAGGATACATAATTGACCAAATATGCGAATTGCTGCACTAAACAGCTAGATTGTTCTCAAGTTCTCTAACCCTACTTTATACCATGGGACCACTGATATGTGTAGAACCCAAATTATCTTCTTTTACAATAGTTGCTTGGTAAAGTTTAGTCATTTGCTTAGTATTATTTAAAATATAATTAAAGAATTATAAATTTCTTTCAGTAAATATTTTATTTCAAAAGGTAATAATTATTGTAGAATATTATGGGGTGATTCTTATAGTATCGGTGGTATCAGATGGCTTGTGTTTCAAATATTTAGGGTCAGTTATAATCGTTTTCTGGGATAAAAGATTATGATTCTTGCTATCTTTGCCATCTTTTTGTGCCGATATAATTATGTCACTTCGCGGCCATTGAGGTCAGTGGTAGAGTGTATAAATATAGGTCAGTTATGTACGGATTGTTGATCAGGAGAGGGCTGACCCATGCGCCGCACGAGATATAGCAGTATCAGGCAGAAAATATGTCTTGAGTGTCCAGTGGGCCAGTGTATTAGAGTGCTTAAGTGTGTTCAGTTTCGTTTGTCCAATAATATTGTGGGCCATCAAAGTTAATCAATTAAATCATTAATATAATTATGGTGAATTAACCTCACTGTGTTTTATTTACAAGTGGATTAGTCTTATTTTGTAAACAAATAACGGGGGGTAGTAACCGAGTATCAAAGCTCAGTTAGTGAAACTTTCTGCTTCAGCAAGGTGATGTGACCGTGTAGTGGCGTATTGGTACTACGTTCTGTCGGGGAAATGTACCTAGTGAAAACAAAAGGTTTACACCAGGAATATAGAGATTTCTAAGGATTCTCGCTACGCTTACATTTTCCACAAGCACAAGTAAATGATCTTTCTGGGCATTACCTCGGCTAAAAACGTATGTTAGAAACACTTGAGGGGAGCAAAGTCTGAATGGTTTGACTATGTTAAGCATTCACCGAGAAATCAGTGTTACTTGGGAAGAAGTTATATATATATATATATATATATATATATATATATATACGGTGGTTGGATTTTTGAATGAAGTAATTAAGTAATTGAACTTTTCAACTTTAATGTCTTATTCATAATTAATTATAACTCCTGCATTGTCTATCTAGTTAATTTTGTTGTATTGTTTTAAATTCATATTTTGCTAATTATGCTTGTATTATTGTAATTCCATTTATAAGTGTAAAATAATTTATTTTTTATCTTACTAGTTTAAATAAATCTTAGTTGAAAAATGAAATATAATATTATTAAGCTAGTGGCTGTTAAATTCCACCATGTATATTTATACATGATATTTAGAGTAGGGTTAAAATTTAAAGACCTAAGCTTCCACCCATACAAGGTTTCTAGTTACGCGACTGTGTCCTGACCAGCTATCCCCAGCTGAAAATGGGTACGCACTACCAACTGCATAGCGTAAGGTAGGTAGAGTAAATCAACTTCCCCCATACCCATACAGTTGACACTACTAAGATTTAACCGACCAACCCCCCTGACTTGTCGTTCGGAACCATTGACAGCCGAACAAAGTAGGACGTTGCTCAGCAGCCGCCAACATGGAGGCACTCCTTAGTGGTTTTGGTCGAGTAGAACTGAAGCATACAGATCCCTCTTTCTTACACTCTCCCATCAGTAGAACATCCCGGCCAATGCGTAACGCCACGTGGGAGAGAATGGACTGTGCCCACAAACCCTAAAGAGTGCACAACACCATAGCCGGCGTTATCCCCCAAAGTAATCGACAGCCAAATTTTTACAAATAATTTTAAAAATAATGGAAGGCTAGGTGGGTCAAGTGATTGACATGACTTGGACCAACTGGTAGACAAGATCACGCACTCGTGCATAGGACAAAGTGATAAGACAGTCCACTGACCGACGCCATAGGGAAACTGGTAGACAAATGACAAAATTAATAAAGTTAAGAGTATACTAAGTGATGGACAAATTGATAGGCCCTATATCGCTAACAAAGTGTAATAAAGAGGTTCTCAACGGGCAAGAATGTGTAATACCTATCAATAATAATATTTCTTATAATATAAAATATACATTTACTAAATATGCGCATCAGTCGTCAAATGGTGTATTGCGTCACTTCCGCATTACAATGGATCGCCGGGGATAGGAAGATCTAGGCTCGAATCAATATCACATAGACTGAGGCTTTTCCCCTAAATGTTTTTCACTCTCCCTCAATGCAAATGTCTATACATTTACTCTAGATCGGTTTACCCTAGAGATTAGACTATAAAATTTATAATCTGTATTTAACCTTTAACTAGTGAGGTGAAGTTTACAATCACAAGTGGTGAGGTGGGGTCTAGGGGACCCCAGACTTAATTCCTTTGTTATATACGCCCAAATTTTTGTATAGGTCATTAACCTTTTAATACGTGTTCTTGCAACCCAATACCATAAGAAACTGGTTAAATTTAAAATAATATAAAATTAATAATAAATAATTGCCACTAAAAAATTTACTTTATATTTAATCTTTCTTCTACAATTTATTTAGTAACAATTGCCAAAACATGAATTATAAAATAATAAATGAATTTTGTGTCAGCTTACTATACCCATGAAAAAGGAAATTATGAATAAAATAGATTAGATTAATATTTTATGAAATATGCTCAATGACATCCAAGCAATAAATTTTTACGAAAGGCAAATTGAGGTTCCTCACAATTTTCTTTTTTTTAATATATACTGGTGTAAAAATGACAAAAATTGAATTAAAAAGAGAAAGCCTACAATATAGAAGAAATAGACATGTAAAGAAAGACAAATGATAAATACAACATATAAATACAATATAAAGAAAGAGAGGGAGAGAGAGAAAAAAAAGCACTCCATGCCTACACACAGTTTTTGCATATGGCATGCGAACATTCTCCACAAATATTTTGGTTGCACTTAACACAAAAATTTGCTGTCTTCCTGTCTTTGTTTCTGGGACAAGTGTAGCATCTCTTCTTCTTCGGTGGGCCCCCGTGTTGAACAGGATCTTCCGGTTTTATTCCTGATATTGCTTGGATTTTTTGACGAAGCTCACGGGGAAGTCTGAGATTTACTGCTCTTCTCTCCAAATGTTCCTTTATCAAAAAACAGCCGAGTTTTTTAATAAAACAAAAACGATTCATTTGACTCCGTTCCCGACTGTCAGAGTACAAAACATAGGCATTATTTGCGCTAATATCTAATAAAGCAAAGAATAATGCCAAAGTCCACCGCCGTGTTCTTCTATTGCAAGAATATATTGCACATTTTTTATCGAGGTTATCAACTCCTCCTTTGAAGGAATTGTAATCAATTATCATTTCCGGTTTACCTGAAACTTCGTCACACTTATCATCGTGATGGCAGGAGCTTAGAAGAATCACAGCCTTATTTTTCTTGGGGACGTAGGACACTAAAGTTGCTGCGTTAGTGAATCCGAATAAGCTGCTTCCAGGTGCTCTCCCCCGATTGGGTAAAAATTCTTTCGGAATTTCGGGTTTATTTTTCCTTAGAGTTCCAAGAACTGTTAGGCCTCTATTTTTTAGTTCATTTAGGAGTTCCATAGACATAAACCAATTGTCACATGTAACATTTCTGTTCGATTTTTCTATGGGTTTTACAAGACGGACAACTGACTGTGTGGGGATAGATAATTTTTTTTCTTCATGTGTTAGGCCAATGCTATCTGAATTTTTTCCTCCATATAAATACGCATTGAAAAGATATGAGTTCCGAGCATCTGTAAGGCATAAAACTTTCAAGCCATACTTTGCCGGCTTATTAGGCATGTACACGCGAAATTTGCATCTTCCGCGAAAGGGGACGAGCATTTCATCGACGCAGGCATTTTGGCTTATGCAATACATCCGCTGGGAATTGAGAAGAAATTCAGCCCACACTTCATTTACAGCTGCAGTTGGATCCTCTTGTTTCCGTGCTTCTCGAGTATTTTTATCATCGAATCTAATACACACCGTCAATATAAAAAATCTTTTCATTGACATGGTGCATCTAAAAATGTCCCTTCCGTGCCCGTCGTCCGAAAAAAGGGAACTCATGCTTTCTCTTCCGGATTTAGATATACTAGAAAGCAAAAGTAGACCTAGATAAGCCCGCATCTCAACCAGGTCTACATTGCGTAAGTCAGTACGGTTCGGGTCTTGGAAATTACTTCTATATGCTTCTAATTGAGTATTTGTGAGATTCACAATTTTTTCTAACATAGTATTGGGCATTAGAAGTTCCCACATCACTAGAGGATTTATATCTCCTGGAGATAGTGCTCTGGCTTCGTTCCGCAATCCTGGTAAATGACTCACTATATTATGGGCAGGTGCCCTACCTCTGTGTCTTGGTTTTTGTTTTCCCCAAACATACGGAATTCTGTTTTTACCTTTCCCTCTGTAAACATCACGAGGCACACTCTCACCATCCTCATCGGTAGATTCACTATCACTCACCTCACTCTGTTCCGAATCAGATTGATGATCACTCAGAACAAAATCTGCATCTCCACCATCATTGTCACTGTCTTCCAAATCAGAAATAGGCAACTCATCACCCAGTGGTCTGTTGAGCTCCTCCAAAATTAATCTAGCAAACTGTGGATCATCACTTCGAAAGATTACCCGTTCGCGCGACATTTATACCAGAATATTAGAAAAAACTATATTTGAAAAAATCCGAACACTAGCAGTGAGGTGGGGTCTGTGGGACCCCAAGACGTCTTTCCTGACCAAACACACGAAGGAAACTGACTGGAAAAGTGAGTTACAGTGAGAGCATGTTGAGACAGGAAATGTCAGGTGGGGACAAGATGTTAGCATGAGGGGAAGGGGATTCACAGAAATTTAAAGGGCTGCTGGGGTCTCCTAGACCCCACCTCACCATTTAAAGGTTAATACAGATCTTTTGCTTGCTGTTCTTATACTAGGAGATTGGTTGATTCCCGAGACTAGACTATAAATACTACCTTGGCGAAGATTCATCGGAAACTGGATTTTATATTTTTCTTATAAAACATCAATAGCATTATAATTAGTATAACTATGAAATCTTATAATATTTATACATATGGACTACGGTTTACCATTTCACTGATGTTTATTATAATTATGTACATAATTAATCACAGTACTTATATCATGTAGCCTGAATATGCTTATATCATAATTATATACAATATGTATAGGATCTATATATACTGCGTAGATTATGGTAGAAATTAATATACTAGTTCTATCCGTTTTATCTTCCATCCCTCCCCTGTCACTACCCCACCTAATACACACCCTTACAGGCCCCACCCCTTCTCACGTTCACTAGTATTTTTAAAATCAATAGAGAGTTGGAGAATTACATTAAAAAAACACAAAAGGAGTAAGAATATAGTAGATTGAAACAAAAATGATTCAATAATTTTCACGAGAATTATTATGCTCTTGAAATATTACTTAACCATGACTTTTCATGCAGTCATTCTAGTCTCCAGATTGTTAGGCTTCAGATGTGAAAATTTGGTCTAAACATTTATGTTCACTCAGAGTTTGAGAGGGCTTTTTTTATAAACGGCGAGGTAAACAAAAATGGAGATATTTTCGTGATACGAGTGATTTGGTTTTTGTTAAAAGAGGATTCTAATACTCTTGGAAACCAACTTATGTCAGACTCCTATATAATTAATGATTTGACTGAATACTACATTAAAAATACATTTATTTGGAAGTATCTGATCGTTTATAGAGGAACGAAACAAAAATTGCCCGTAGCAAAAGTGATTTTAGAGAGCTTTTATGTTTTTATTGTGTTTTATAAGAAGATGTAAACCATCCTGCATCTTAGGATGCAATCACTGGTAATCAGCTGAGTAATAAATATCACATTTATATTATTTTTCAAAGCGTTAGAGTTAAAAACATTTACATGTTTTTGATAGGAATTGTATCTCGAACAATAAGACCATTTTGTGAATGCCATGATTTTTTCCATTTCCGATTAAAGCCTTACACCTTTATCAAACTTATACACACTTTAAAAAAATCCAGCAAAAATATAATAACTGGGAAACTATTTACACTATTATTAATACTGGGCCAGCTAATAAAACTCTCTTATTATCCGCAATACCTATTGCTAATAATCGATAAACATGTTTATGGTAGAGTGAAGTTTTCTTTGTCATCAATGAGACTTAGAACCCCTTTATATGAATTTATCACACTTTACAAACAAACATTTTAATGTAGTATTTTTATGTACTTGTTATATTTCACGCCTCATTTGAGATAAATTAACACAATTATATAAGTAACCAATAACTTTGATAAAATTGATGTTTCTAATCTTTACTAATGAGGATGTGGTCTGGATGTAAAAATAAAGAACTGTGTTTGGCCTTTAGCTAATTTAATTTTATCCCCATACCATATGAATTCTATGGCTGCTCAAATAAATTAGACTGCTTAAAATGTATTTTGAGGCTAAAAAGAGTTTGAGTCAATAATAGCAGTAGAATATTGGTTTATATAAATCACAATACAAACATTAAATGTTTAAAACAATTTGATTGTTTCAAATAGCTATATACTATAAAATAAAAGTTAGTGTATATATTGTTTAGCAAATATAATAAAGTACACCACACAAGTTCAGGGCAGTTTGGGATTTTTCGCTTGTCGATGACGTGTGTTTTAAAATACGCGATACCACAAAACACCCCCTACAGTTCTGAACATTCATCATCTAATGAATTGTAAGAAATGCAGCTGATGAAAACAATAAATGCCACAAAACTCCTGCTGCAACCCTGAACATCATCTCATGAACTGTGAAGAATGAAGCTCATGAGTAAAACATTACCACAAAACTACCCCTGCAACCATGAAGATTCATCATCTCATGAACTGTAATACATGAAGTTGATGAAAACAATCAATGCCACACAACTTCCCCTGCAGCCATGAACATTCATCATCTCATGAACTGTAATACATAAAGTTGATGAAAACAAGCAATGCCACAAAACTCACCCTGCAGCCCTGAACATACAACATCTCATTAAATGTAATAAATGGAGTTGATGAAAATCAGCAGTGCCACCAAACTCCTCCTGCAACCATAAAAATCATCTCATGAACTGTAACACATGAAGTTGATGAAAACAAGCAATGCCAAAAAACTCCCCCTGCAGCCATGAACATACACCATTTCATGAACTGTATTAAATATATCTGATGAAAACAAGCAATGCCACAAAACTCCCACTACAACACTGGACATCATCTCATGAACTGTGAAAAATGAAGCTAATGAAAACAAGCAATGCCACAAAACTCCCCCTGCAGCCATGAACATTCATCATCTCATGAACTGTAACACATGAAGTTGATGAAACAAGCAATGCCACAAAACTTCCCCTGCAGCCATGAACATTCATCATCTCATTAACTGTAACACATGAAGTTGATGAAAACAAGCAATGCCACAAAACTTCCCCTGCAGCCATGAACATTCATCATCTCATTAACTGTAACACATGAAGTTGATGAAGACAAGCAATGCCACAAAACTTCCCCTGCAGCCATGAATATACACCATTTCATGAACTGTATTAAATATATCTGATGAAAACAAGCAATGCCACAAAACTCTCCCTGCAACCATGAATACTTATCAGCTCATGAACTGTTAGAAATAGATGTGATGAAAACAGGCAATGCCACAAAACATCTCCTGGAACCATGAACATCTTTTCATGAAATGTAAAAAGCTGATTAAAATATAGGTTGCCACAAAACACCTATAGTACCTGAACAGACCTCAAGAGGTTCAATACAACGAAACTGATGAAAACCTCCTTATGACTGCAGCACCCCTCTTTCTAACCTTCCTAAGAAAATGATGTATGTTCACTTATATTTTTTCATTATTAGTTTTTCCCCATCCACCATTCAAACGATTATGTATTTTTATAAATAACATGTCCCATACTGTTTCCTGGATTGATTAATATAATTGCAAATAGCACAAACGTATAGTGAAGTTTGTGGCCTGTGTGGCCTTAAAATAGTATTCAAACCTTCTGTGATGCATACAAGCTCTAAATTTAACTACTATATTAATTCTTAAAAGTGATTAATTTAGAAATTGCTAATTTGTGTATATATAAATTTGGTACTTAATATGTCCCTTTTAAATCAATGCATGACTTACAAACTAATTTAATTCTAGAACAGATATACTCACACAGTCATTAATACTCCACTGTGCAAGGATAACCTATTATTTTTAGGATGATAAATTAGTTTTTGGCTGTGCTAGGAATTTAACTCAGAACTTAAAGCTTCATAGAAATACATGGTACCAATAGAGCTAAAGTTTTGAATTAGTGTGCTAACCAAATGGATTAAACTCGATATTCAAGTCAGAAAAAAATTTAAGTTTTATATTAGTCTGTTTATCATAAATTTTAAACATATTACTCTTTTACTTGTGAATATATTTAATAGGGATTTTATAATTTTGTTTAATGTCTCCCTTACTTGAAATGTGTAATGCAACGTGAACTCTATAGAGATTTCCTCTCACTAAAAACAATAATTATGTTGGAAATGCAACCGTGATAACTTACCGACCGGTAACTATTTCTATCTGCTAACACTGGCCATTTAGTGATAAAAGATGGCAAGTCAAAATTAATGTTGGTGAGTTAATATGCGTTGTTTTAGCTGTATACATATAAAAATATAAAGATAGATACATTCACTGGACTTTAATTCCAAGTTAAGGTCAACGTAATTATTTGATGCATTAGTATTATTTCTTGGTAATCTTTATGGCCATTAAAACATGTTGGTGTCACTTTTACCTCTTGAAAGCCCGTTTCAACTCAGAGGTGACATCTAAATTAGATAGGTAAAACAGCTCGAACCAGGCGTTGCATCGTGGTGCTATTTTCTGTATTATATTTTTAAAAACCGGATTAGAGCCCATACAATCATTCACATTTATTTTTAAATCAAACAAAAAAAAATTTTTAGAATAAAGATCTACTAAATTGATTAAAATCTTGTTCTTATCAAGTGAATAATGCATAAAATCGTAGTCTGATACGATTTATGGTTTGAGCATAATAATTTAACTATCTCCCTTGTTAAAGGACCATGAGGAAGGTTTGTTAGAAGGATGGTTTATTATATTAATGTAATTATTGTTCACTACCAAATGTAGTATAAAGTTATCACCACGTACTTAAAAGATTAAAAACGTTCAATTTGATGTTTTATAATTAAGTTTTTAATTTGGAGCATGTGAAATTAACTGATTTTTAAACGACGTCTAAAGCAAAATGTTACAGGTTTGAGATTAAAGTAAATAAATGTAGACACATAGATTCATTTTTAACAGAGCCACAACATAAAATTATACAATTTGTAGCATTAGCTCCAAGCTAACCACAACCAAGTCGACAACAACGGACTTACCCTATTATACGATCACCGTCTGCAGCTGGCTCAACGTTACACTGGACCGGCCCACCAACATAAACACACGTCAACAAGACGTATCAACACAGACTGGAGCACCTATTCTACTCCCAGGCAACAATCCAAAAAACCAAAGATCTTCGATTGGAAAGAAGAAACTCTTCGCCAGTGCCTTGTGTCGTTCCAGTCCAGTCCAGAAGCTTGTGGAACCTCCCCTTTCTTGTTTATGTTCTTTGGTTTCCCCCTCATCATCACCCTGTCATCCCCTACTCTGTGGACTGTGTTTCAACCGTATAAAAGAGTGATCGTGCGAGTTAAGTGCCACTCTTGGACTGGCTTTGGTATTCGCTTGAGCAAGCGAAAGCTTCAAAAAAAAACTAATAATGTAAGCTAAATTCATTTTCGGCCTTATTCTTTTAATTTAAATTCTCTTTCGGCGTTATGGACTTAAACTTTGAACACAAACTAAATAAACAAATATATTATCACATTGTTCATTATGATATTTAGAGGGACTTAATAATTTTCTTAAATATAAATGCACGTGGACTTAGAACTTGATCTGATTTGGATATATCTTAAATAGTAATTTATAAATTAAATATTGTAAATGGTAAATATTTGCTTCTCGTGTAATAAACTTGAACTTTGAACACAAACTAAATAAACGAAAATATTATTATATATTTCATTATGATATTAAATGAACTTAGTAATTTTTGTCAAATATAATTGCACTTGGACTTAGAACGTGAACTAATATGGACATATCTTAAATTGTAATTTATAATCTTATTGTGTAAGTGATAAACATATGTTACACTTGTTAGGGACTTAAACGTTAGAACATATATCCTGTATCGTTATCACTAACGATGTTTCAAGTTATACTTTACACTTGCAGTGATAGAAAACTCAGGCTTTTGGGCGTAAACGTGAACTTTTATTTCTCGCAATCTAATTGGTTTAGCCATTGATGGTATTAAGGCCATTATCTGTTACATTGTACTTTTATGTTCTTCTTTGAAATTTAATTATAAAGTAAAGCTATTAACGTTTCACTTCCAAAGTTTATGTATGGACTTAATGATTCGGGTGCCATAAGCACTATCAAGGGGTTAGATTGAGGAGTATTATAGGTCCCCTTAGCCTGATTGCTAATTTTGTTAAAGTAATTAGTGATGATGATCACATGTACTTCTAGGCACTCTCAATACAAGGTCATTGTATTATAATTACAAGATGTTGTATCCCATTGGTTGAATTAATTATTTTAAATTAATCATTGTTCATTTTTTCTGAATATCTAATAAACTATCTTTGAACTTAGTTTCTGGTTACTATTTTCACTCTTTCATCCTTAGGTACAAAATGCAAAATATACAGTTGTGTAATAGTCTAGTCAGAGGTATCATTACTACTTTTGTCCTTTATTATGTATTTTGAACCCCTTAAGTTAGGCATCTGGTATGAAGTCGGGTTCAAATAAATGAGGATTATTTTAGTGATTTTGAAGCTTCAGAACTACCATTCATATAAGAAATACCTCGGTTCTAGAGACAACAACATTTGAGCTACTTAACTAATAATGGTGTGCGAAGATTCGAAAAGTCGAAGTCGGAGTCGAAGGTCAAATCTCCTTCGGCTTAGACTTCGACATCTACGATAGCCTTCGCATATTCGAAAAATTTCGAAGGAAAGATTAAACTTCGATAAATTATCAAACGATTTAATTTGATCTTACTAAATACTAGACCTACATTACACAAAAGAAATAACACCAAGGTCTTTGATATGAAGCAGAGAAAGCGCTTTAGTTGTGCTATCAAACCAGCTCGCGTCTAATGTTTAGTCCTTAATATTCCATCTCTTTGCAATAGTCTGTCACAAATTTACTAGTGCATTTTGTCACAAATTTTTCATAGCTTCTTCACGTTTTCCTTAATATTCAAAATGGCTAATACGGAAAGTGGGAAACGAAAACAGAATTTAATTTATTATTATTATAATTGAAATGCAGATAAAAAAAAGACATACATATGTAAAATTTACAAAATAATTACTAATAATTTACTAAGTTTATCAGTAAGCCTGTGTGCATACATTATTAATATAGGCCTTCGACTTCAACTTTGACTTTTCTTCGCAAGTTTCAAGCTTCGCTTCGACTTCGCTTCGCATTTAAAAATTGGCCTTCGCACACCCCTATTAACTAATACACTAGCGAAAACCTATACAGCATTCTATTAATATTAAATCTTCACAAGATCACTATATTAGTATGAGTGCATTTTTAAATGGGAAAAATGACCATAGGTCAATACTGAATGGCATAATATTTTGTATGTCTATAAAGTCTTCGGAAATAGATCTAGTTTGGTTACTGTAAGTCTTATTAGCACCACGTCTTACTACCCGTTCGGGTTATACGCGGTAACGTAAAACATCAGTACATTTTATTTGGTTCTTTCAGTATATATGATGGTTAGATATTACATATAAATATTTTATAGTTTGACTATACTAGTTTATGATTTTTAACAATAACATTAAACTGGTATGGGTCTTGGTAAGAAATAAATTTGTGTTTATTTGCTCAAAAGATTAAATGTTAGTAATATAATTATGTCGATCTCTCAGTTAAACAATCCTCAACCGTTCAATATGTAGGCTTATTATATATACTTTAAAATTGAGGATAGGCCTAAGATATTTTTTCTAAAGAGTTTTGAATTTTCCTAAATTAATCAGTACACTATCCTTAACTTTAGAGTTTGAATCCAAAACTACAGATTAGCCTAGTGGTATCTCCATATAACATTTACATACCAAGTTTTAACGAAACCCATAAAACCGTTTAGGCTGTAACATAGGGTACAAAAAAGCAAACATCCAGATAGACTGAATTTTAGGACCCATTATTTGTTTGTTTGGGAACACCAAGGCCATCAAGACATCATAATCACTGTATAAATTTTTTCAAAAAAATTATTACAATACCATCTCTATATGGTAAATAAAAAGTAACCAATATTATTTACAATTTGAACCATATGAAGGTTGACATTGGTGGTCTTGAGGTAGAGTGCTCTCTCTCTCTAGGAACCGATGTTCGTGTGTTCAAACCCAGGTCCGGTCAAAGGATTTTTTGCTCGATAAAAAAACGTTGTACAACTTCTTTTGGAGGGGAGGTAAGGCCGTCGGTCCCATGCCGATCGTGACATGTAAAATAACCCTGGACGGTATGTGCAAATACCTTTCCCGGAAAAATTAGTAGGCACTTCACTCTCGCTTATAGAAATTTTCGTGTGCTATTTTGATGTTGGTTCATAAAGTGGACGTTAAATATTTTGAATAAAAATGGAATTAAAAATGAATAAGACATAATTTACAAGCTTTCTCGCCACTAAATACCACACTATAATTTCATAGATATTACTTTGGCGCATCTCAAATGGGACGAAATTTCCATGGACGAGGCATTAGAGAGTTTGGAGTGTAAACTACGTTTTCACGTTTTTGTATTACTACAAGTTAAAACTATAATGTGACGGATTAAAATTCTGCATCACTGGTCTCACGGTCTAAGGTGTCATTCTCGTTATAGACTGTAGCGCACCTCCTTAATTTACCCCAGAAACTAAGGTCGGTGTGCAACAATGTACAAGTAAAAAAAAAGAACATAAATTTGCAGAGGAGCCGAAGGAATATACAAAACAAATGGGTCATAATGGTTCATTGTGTTCTGTTATCCCAAACCCACTCAACAGAATTTCTTATGACAATAAATAGTTAGATGAAATTCCCAGAGGTCAACTTCATGACAAAAAAAAGGCTTTTATTTGGTTATTTATTAATATATAAATAAGATATTAGGATATGGTCCCAAAAGGGAAAATAAATATACATGAAAAATTATTAGAATTAGTTAACAATCCAAAAATTTGCTATCCATCGTAACGCCGATGCCTCAAATTTGATAACAGGTAAAGCCTGCAAAAGCATTAAAAATTTGATATCACAATGTGTCGCCAAAAGTGAATAAATATATATAAATTGTAAACATTCAACAATGATTTAAGTTTTCAAAAATATAAATTAGACTCCTCAACTTGTATAGCCACAAAGATATAATATTAGAAAGTTAAAGTTTGAAAATTACATAAATTACCCAGAAGGGGATAAATATATATTAAACTTCTCAACTTGTAACAAAGATTTAATATTAGAAAGTTAAAGTTTGATAATTACACAAATTATTCAAACGGGGATAAATACATATTAAACTTCTGGTAATCATTTAAGTTTTCAATCAATCTCAAAAGAACAGACGTCTCGTACCACAACAAAGAAAAGACTTTAAAGTATTAGAGTTTGACAATAAATGTTCTCAAGTCTAAGTTTTCTATCTATCTTAACAACAAAGAAAAACTTTAAAGTATTAGAGTTTGACAATAAATGTTCTCAAGTCTAAGTTTTCTATCTATCTTAACAACAAAGAAAAACTTTAAAGTATTAGAGTTTGAAAATGTTCTCAAGTCGAACAGACTATAAATTTTGCATTTCAAAAAAAGTTATCATTTCGTTCCATTTCATAACAACAATTTACTGAACGCGACCCAAAGGCGGTCTTTACGCTTGCCAAACTACCATAACCATTCTAAGTTCCATTTTAACTGATTTGAAATTTTTAAATATAAAGTTTAGGCCGAAATAGAATTTTGATATACATAGTCCAAAAGGGAATTTATACCTCTTCTCATTCTGAACACCTAGATGTGTTCTCGGAGTAAATCAAGACAAGAGTGACGTTCTTGACCTCTCATGTCAATATATACGCTCGTTTACTCGCTCAGAGAGGGGAGAAAGGGGACGCAAAAACAAATGAAAGAAACATCACATGGCAGAGAGAGAGAGCTTCTCGAAGGCACGGGAATGATAGAGAAGCACCTCGAACAAAAACTTTCCACAGAACATGAGTTTTTTCTAGCACATACGTCACACATTTTCCCAGCATTCCCAGAGACGCCTAGTGCCACAAGCTCGACTCAGTTAGTCTAAGAACACAGTTTATTGTGCGCGGAGGTGTGATTGGAGACGTGATGCCACAACACAGTATAATCGGGAATTTGGTAGTTCTACACTTGTTTTATTTCGTTCTTGTTTAGTTGTGGGCTTAGTTTCTTCTTGTAGCTTAATAGCACTAAACGCTACAAGACATATTTACCGATGACGGAACAGAGTTAGAATCTCGGGCAGATGTACTAAGATTTTTTTTTAGTAAATAGTTTCCCGCTCTCTTCACGCAAATGTAACTACGTTTTCTTTACGTATCCCATTAGTGTAATTATGTGGAAAGTCCCAACTGACATTAAAACATAGTGACAAAATTAAATTAAAATCAAAAATTAGAATTGTCTCCTTATATTTCCATAGCTCCTTTTACACGAACAGAAAATTAATAACAATAGGTTTTATGTGAATCCTATCCTAATTATCTGAACAAACGCATTTTATTAGTACTGAGTCTTACTACCCATGTGGACTATACGCCTATGTACTAATTACACTAATACATTAGGGGTTGGGGAATTGTTTAAATTAGATGATGTGTATCTGCATTTGCTTGAAGGGAAAGTGGAATACGATTTAGAAAAACCACCCTCAGTACATCCGACTAGGATCGAACCCTTCCACATTTCACTACCTTCGACAGTAGTCTATTGTGAGAGCAGCGCCTTAGACATGCGGCAACCGATTTATTGATTGATTCATATGTTTAAAAAATACTTCATACTATAGTAATAATAAAAATAGAATTAGCTTTGAAATAAGGTGTATCAGAAGCAAAGCAGTAGCAATTAAGTTAAGTCACCTTAAAATTAATAATACCTAATTAATCTAATGTTTTGGGATGTAATAAAATGTTGAACTTTTATTAAAAATTTATTAAAAAAGTCTGATATCTTATATGAGTAATTGGTTCCAGTGTGGCTTGAAAATTTATCCAAGTACACGTTTGATACACCAAATTAGAAAAAAACACCTCCCATATCCAATTTATATATATGCGATGTATTCATATTTAATTCAGTAGATAAACATGTTTGGAAATAATTATGGAAACTATCACAACTTAATAAGCTAATTAACCTATAGGAAATATAAGTTCATTGTATATTTTTAAACACTTACACATATTATATTTAAATGTCAGCCTTAAAGAAAGAATCATTCAGAGGTGTTACTGCGTGTGTCTTTTTATGTCTGTCTGACTCGTTGAAACAATATTAATCTATATTATTAGTGGGTGGCTTTCAAAGCGTAAAGATTATTTCTATAAGTCAATAGGTGACCTGGTGGTCTAGGGGTAAGGTGTCAGACTTCTGTGCTTAGGGTCCGGGGTTCAAACCTCGGTCCCGGCACAGGTTTATCTGATTGCCGAACCCTTCCTTCACCTCTGACAGGACGTGTATTAATCACAACTTGTGAATGTGAGGAATTCCAGGCCCCCACCGTGGTTCGGATTCCACGTTAAACTGTAGGTCCTCCATTTCATCTCGCAATCACCATACCATTGCACATTAGCGTAAGTGCGTATAACCCGAACGGGTAGTGAGACGCGGTGCTAATAATAATAATAATAATATAAGTCAATAATTTCAAACTTTGTAAATGTTAATGTTTTAACAAACAGTGCAGTAGAGGCGGTATGTGCACTCACCGCATCAGCCCGTGATTTTTGATGTTGGCGAACACTAGGTGTGCCGGAACGTTACTCCCCTCTATGAGGTATGTGGAGTAGAGCCTATGTGTGACTGGTCGAGTGAGGACATCATAAGGGAGACCACATAATTGATCCAGTTTTAACAAACTCTGGTTACTTTGGAAACACTCCACGACATTCCAATGGTGTGACGATAGCGTCAGTTGTGTTTGTCAAGGGTTCCGCCCACTTGGAGAGTGATATCCTCGCACTGGAATATTTCTTATAACCCGCGCCTCTGAACATGGGGTCTAATAATTTAGTCATCTTCACCGTTGATTAGTAGGTTGGAATTCAAATTTCGGCCGGGTGTATACTAATAGTGTTTTTCTTAAATAGGTTTACCCTCTCATCCCACGAAAATAAGGATATTTTTATTATAAATTCTACCTTCATTATTATACAATAGCATAGTTTATATTTATGCGTTTAGTCCGAATGGATGGTGAAACGGCGAGAAAAATTGATATTTTTTGTATGTAAATGGTAGTTTTGAATCTTCAAATGCACTAAAGCAATCCGCAGCTATCTGTTGTGACCCAGAAAAAACTTGACTTCATGTTTGTAGTCAGTTACTTAGCACATATAGCTGCAACAGTTGGCGTGAGCGTCGTCTAAAATTAACTAACTTCGCCTAGTTATGGTTTTTTTAACTGTTAAACTAATAAAGTTAAATCTCTCTGTCTAGTCTTACAAGGGTATATTGATACTTAGCTTCCATTTTGGCTTGGACCATATTTTAAAGAAGAAACTCAGAATATTTGAACGTTCAAACTTTCCTGTAGGTGGTGGCCTCCTTAAGTTAGATGAGTTTAGGCTTGATAAATAAAGTGAGCATGGATTTGTAGGCCAAGTAAATTTAAGGCTTTAGCCTTACAATCTCTTTTTTTTGCGCTGTTATCCGCAACTATACTCCATTCACGGTAGGAATAACTCTCTGAAAGGTCTTTTTTCCTACCAATATCCTACTATATAATAGCTTTCTGGTAGGGAAAAAGGCCTTTCATAAAACAATTCCTACGCTGAACAGACTTTAATTACTCTAATGGGTGAGGTCGAGGAATATTAAATACATAGGAAATATACCCGCATTTATATAGAGGAAGATTGGGAAGCCATTAAGGAAAAAACAGCTCATGTGACTTTCCTCCTGGATTTGAGCCCTGACCTGCCCGTGACTGGCAAACCATTATAATTGCTTAACGTTTAGTCTATGTGCCTATGGACCTAGGGCATCACTCTCGCAGTAGACTGGACTGTCGATGACTAAGAGATCGAGGTTAGAATCTCAGTATGGTGTCGTGAGGGTGGTTTTTAAGAAATGGGTTTCTACTCTTCCTTCACACAAGTGCAGGTATACTTCACCTAAATATAACCTTACTCATGCCTAAATATCACTAGCGTAATTAGTACATGAGCGTATAGCCCGAATGGGTAGTAAGTCGCAGTGTAATAAAAACTTTATTGGAACTTGACGCCAGTGTCTAGCTCTAATCACTACGTCTTCTTCTTACATAATTATATCCTGCGTTCTGCATCTAGAGGTACTGGTACGTCCGTGAAGTTGGCCCCCCCCCACTTTTACAAACGAATAACAAACGATTGCAATCATAAAAACTTGAATTTTTAAAAGTGGGGGGGGGGCAACTTCAAGAACGTAGTACTGGTAAAACTTGTGAAATAATTATAATGTGAACAAATCCAGTTGAAGGAATGGCTTTGGCTCAGGCATCCTTGATGTTGAAGCTTGTCCAGGCCTAAAAAATCATGAGAGCGGTGCTGTTGAAGTTAAAAGTCATGGAGAAATGGAAATTGATATTTATGCAATTGTGGGTTTAGATGTAAACGTATGTGGAGATACAGAATTTGAGGCTCTTTGAGATTTAAAAATTGACTGTCCAAATTTGATGGGAGTGAAGTTTTAAGGAGATGCTGGTTGTAGTTATCGTTGTAAACAAATATGATTTGTTATATTTCTAGTTTAAGAATTATCTATCATTTATTCTTATAAAACATATTCATTGTATTCGTTAGTTTGTCCACAACTGGCTAAAAGCAACATATCCAATCATCATGGCAACTAAACGATGGCAGCCAGTTAGACCAAATTAATGTAATAGCTTGTATTTTGATCTTGACCCTTGCTGTATTAAAAAAAAAACTATTGTATAGTACCTATCTTGTGAGAGCGAAAAGTCATGAACATATAGTTGATGCAGAGAAACCAAGCACCGAAACTACACAAACATTCGTGCGCTTCGTACAGCTCAGTATATCGCTTTCAATAAATGATTGTCTGCAAAGATGGACACAGCAATAATCTTACACCTCAGAAAAAGATTATAACTTACGCTAAATATTTTAAACAAAAGCCATCTGATACCACCGATACTATAAGAATCACCCCATAATATTCTACAATAATTATTTCCTTTTGAAATAAAATATTTACTGAAAGAAATTTATAATTCTTTAATTATATTTTAAATAATACTAAGCAAATGACTAAACTTTACCAAGCAACTATTGTAAAAGAAGATAATTTGGGTTCTACACATATCAGTGGTCCTATGGTATAAAGTAGGGTTAGAGAACTTGAGAACAATCTAGCTGTTTAGTGCAGCAATTCGCATATTTGGTCAATTATGTATCCTCATCTCTATTAATAAAATGAAAAGTTTGTATTATTCTATGTTTGCCGTTCATTTCTTGGCAAAGTATAATAGTTCTTAATAATGGTTATGAAAGAATGAATTGTTGGAATTAAAATTAAACTTTAACTGTAAGTTAAACAAGCACATATTAAAACAAAACCGGTCACTCGACGCCCCGCGCCTTGGTAGAATCAGACTATACAGGTACTGACGTCCCATCGGGATGTTGCCTTATGGCAATTTAAATAAGCACATAAGAACAACCTTTACATGACATCTGAATTATTTGAGAAATATAGACTACTTAGAATTCGATGTAAGTAGGACATCGACAAATCTGAAATTATTTATACACGTAAATTATTATCACATAGCTCTTCACCTAAATGTGTTTGGAAAGACCTAAGACAGTTGAGTGTTGTGTACAAACGTAATGGTGACACTGAAATTCCCATATCATCTGATGATCTTAGTTCTCATTTTGTGAAAGCTCTGAATTTAATTGATCCCGTTTAAAAAGTATGACTCTAACTAATTTACTGTCTCAGTTCTCAAAACATGAAAAATTCCATTTTCAAGCAATGATACAAGCAGACGTTGTACAGTCAACTAAGCGAATCATAACAAATACACAAGGAAATGACCTAGTTACAATCATATTTTTATATAAAAATATTTTTTTTATGTTTTAAAACTTATAAGAGATATTCTAATCACTTTCTAAAAGTAGGATTTTTCCCCTATTTGTGGAAATCTGCTATAGTGTGACATATCCCAAAAACCGCTTTTCCAGCCTCTTCAGTAACAGAATATAGGTCTATAAGCATATATCCAGCACTTTCAAAATCTTTGCATACATCATACACAAACAAATAAATAATTTAATAAATAATAACAAGCTACTAGACAAATACCAAACTGGGTTTAAACGACATCACAACAACAGCACTCATAAATGTAACTGATATAAGATGAGCCCTGGATAGAAGGCAGCTGACACTGGTGGCACTTTTGGAATTTAATAAAGCTTTGGCCACCACTAACCATGATATTCTTCACACTAGATTACAAGAAAAATCTCAACTTTGCCATTAAGGTTTAGTATTATTAATAAACTATTATTACTGCGTACTAAAAAATTAAATAAATATTATATTTGTCTATTTTTTACTTTACCCCATCATAATTTATTGCACTCTCAATTATAATGTGAGACAATTATCGCAGTGTAAACAGAGGATTTTTCCATTGGATTGATCGTCTATAACCTACAGAAGTACACAAACAAACAAAAATATATTAAAAAGAAAATCTATTTTGATGTTGGACGCACATGTTGACTAAATTTTTGTCAAAATAACTAATTTGATAAAAGTATGTTCTTATTTAGCAACTGGTTCTGACTACTAAATTTAAACATAAATTCCACGTCATTATTTATTTATTTTACATATGTTTGATGGTAACATCCTTTATATAATCAATAAATCATTTTTATACCAGCTTAATTATGCTATAATTAGTTCCATAATCTTTACGATGATAAAACTCAGATACTATCCAGATAATATCTCAAATTTTTGTGTTCCAAGAGCACAAATTTGTTTAAAAACACTAATATTATTCAGAAACTAACCAAAAATCAATTTCATTGCTATTTTGTTATGAATTCCTTAAACTATTAAATAATAACTAGAAACAATTTAATAGTTAAGGTCGTAGCCACGTTATATTTTATTTAAATCACTTTAAAAAATAAAGGAAATTAATATTAAGTCATACACATACATAATGTTAAAGACAATTTTATATGCATTTAGCACTACATTTCTCTGATCATCTTAAATATTTAATTAGTAACATTGCCATTGATACAATATAACATTACCAAAACCCGCTTTGGTGGCCACGTGGTCTAGCGCTACTCTTAGAGTAAACTTAACTGTTGATGGCGAGGAGATCGAGGTTCGAATCTCGGTCGGGTGAACTAAGAAGGTTTTTCCCAATATATTTGTTCACTCTCCCTCCTCGCAAGTTCAGGTAAACTTTGTATACTTATAACATTACTAATCCCTAAAATAGCTAGCGTAATAAGTACATATCTGTATAACCCGAAAGGTTAGTAAGATGAAGTACAAAAAAAAAAACCATTCCCAAATTTAAATATAAACTATTGAAAGTATATTTCATGGTTAAATTTACAGCCACGTTATAATATTTAATTAAAAACAAGGTATTAAATAAACATCATAAAGTTAGTAAAATTGAAGTAACAATAACTCACATAATATAATCAATTCACTGCCATGTTGTCAACTACCATTCCAAACACTAATTTGGAAACAATTATATCAATTTATTGCCCATTTATTATATTTCATGTGCAATATTGTAAGAAACTATAAGCTAACCTAACGATAGCAATTTTTCATACATACAACCTAACACGAGAATATGTGAAAAGTTTCTCTAACGAGCGTGTCTTCGAAGACTTCCCATAATTTTAAAAATCCAAGAGGTTGATGTGGTTTCTTAATTATATACAACTAATATATAATCCGGTCAGCGACAGGCAAACTAAGCTTGAACAATTACGATGAAACATATTTTTAGTATAAGCTGAAAAACGTAAACCCTTCACTATAAGAAAGGATTTGTTGAAATAAAAAGGGTTGAAAACAGGGCTTTCTAGAAAGCACACGAATTAAAGAAAAATTAATTTGAAGTGGGTATAGTGACCAAAAATTGTATGAAGTATCGCAGCGACCTTATCAACTTCTTCATTTAGTGTCTGATAGTAACTACTGTTTTTTTTAGAGCTCTTGTTTGTCTGGATCCTTTTCGTCCACGAGGAGGATTTAATCACTCTGGTATATTCTTGATCAACATCAATCATTTTGAATCCATACACCTAACGATTACAAATAGTATTTATATCAAACTAATAGTAGACAACGGTATATTATTATGTAGCTTCAATCTTGATTGCTGTACGCACGTGTTAGGAAAATTAACTGACACTGTTACAAATAAAAGAAGTGAAGAGTAGAGCAGCCCCATTACCAACTAATCCCCCCAAAAAATATACCCTGAGTAACGTATTATTTAATTTAAGCTTGAAAGTAAAACAACAGAAAGCAAATTTTATAAAAACCATGGAACTTGCATAGCGTAAGTCTTGTTAAACTTGTGATATTTACAGTGCTATTGCAAAGGTAGTATACAAATTTTTTAGAAATCAAAAACATTTAGTTCTATCTGTAGTTTGGAATTCCATTAAAAACCTTTTTTGGACTGAAAGTGCAGAGAGCGTGTTTTATGAAACCAGGCCTCAATTCAAGAAACTCGATCCTATCTCTTTTTGCCATTTATAAATCTACCTCCAGAAGAAAAAAAAATCAAAAACCCGGCTTTGCTGGATTTGTTACGTGCACTATATTATAAGTGAGCACATATTCATCTTTATAGGTCATTTAGGGGTTTCTAAATTTTGTTCAAAGACACACACACATTATGATCTTATATAAATATATTATTTATTCATATTGGCTCATGTTGTCTATTAAGGTCATTAGACCATCAATATTTTATTGTATTATTTTAATAAGTGTATAAATATAAGCTATAAATATTGATTCAATGATTTTAAATCATTACAATTCTCGAGTTATAAGTGGTCAAACTTACTATTTTATCCATTTTACATAATAATTTTAAAGTAAAGTAGTTAATGTATGGGGATTCAATTTATTCTAGCTATACATGCATATGAAGGGTATGCAATGAAGTACTTACAATTTTTTAAATGAAATAGTTTTTAATTTATGAGCATTAAATAGTTGTAAAATTACATAATTTTTGATCTTATATAAGTACTTTTCGTTTTATACCTTGATACTTTGCTTTTATATCATTTTGTAGTACATAATGTCGTTATTTCAATTTGTTTGGTTTATTAGTCTAACTCTACTCTTTTATTTGATTAATTACACCGCGTTGATCAATGCAAACGTAAATTTTCTATGTCTATTTCCTGAAACTTCTTGCTTTGACTGTACCTACTAATAACACTGACCATCCGACCAAAGAAGTGTTGTGCTACCCCTATCTCCGACTAATGACTCACCCCACATCTTACTACCTGAGTGACGAGCTGTGATCTTTATTTTGTCTCTTTTTTCCTTTCTCTAGTAATTTGGCACTTGGATAGTTCTTTTACTGTGTGAGTTTTATTCTTCAATTTAAAGTGTCAAAGGAACTCATCTCTTGGTACATCAAAGCGCGTAATGATTTTAAACCTATTGTTTATCTGAATATTACAATTAACTTCATGAATGAATAAAAAATATGAGTTTCACTTTTATTACTGCTTGTAAATTGAACATTAAAAAATATATAAAATCTTAAAAGTTTTGAAAATATATCTAATGTCACATGAGTACTGCATTCCTTTAGGCATTTTCTAAAAAAAATCATAATTTTGCGTGCTTATTGAACATGGCTAAGTTCAACCCTAAAATGCAACGTGCATCAACCCCAAGAAAATGAAACAAAAAGGCGAAATCGAACAAGAATCGATATAAACTTAAAACAATGAAAGATTTGATCTACGATGTTTTCAGGTAAGTACAATGGTTTGGGAGGGTGTTTGGGGGTTCAAACCCTTCCCGAAATTTTATGAACAAAATATATATATGCTTTATTTATGGTTCAAATAATATTAAATTATTATTATTAGCACCGCGTCTTACTACCCGTTCGGGTTATACGCACTTACGCTAATGTGCAATGGTAGGGTGATTGTGAGATGAAATGGAGGACCTACAGTTTAACGTGGAATCCGAACCACGGTGGAGGCCTGGCATTCCTCACATTCACAAGTTGTGATTAATACACATCTTGTCAGAGGTGAAGGAAGGGTTTGGCATTCAGATAAATCTGTGCCGGGACCGAAATAATATTAAAATTAAGATACAAGTACAAATTAGGGAGCTGTGTAACCATAAAAAAAAACTTCAGAAATCTTCTAGTGGTATTTAATATTTAGAATTTTTCCTTAGCTCTGGCAGTTTGGGGGTTATGTTGCCCAAAAAATACTTCAGATAGCTTCTAGAGGTGTTTAATATGTAGAATTTTTCCTAGCCTTCGGCAGTTATGGTGTTATGTCACGAAAAAAAAAACTTCAGATGGCTTCTAGAGGTGTTAATTATTTAGAATATTTCCTAGCCTTCAACAGCTATGATGTTATGTTCCCAAAAAAACACTTCAGATATCTTCAAGAATTGTTTAATATTTAGAATTTGTCCTAGCCTCTGGCAGTTAGGGGCTTATGTTGCCAAAAAAATACTCCGGATGAATTCTAGAACGGTTTATCATTTTTTTAAATTATAACTTCTGGCAATTGGGGGATGTGTCCATCAAACACCCCCTACCCTTGAAATTATTGGCTGGCTACGGTCTTAGGTACGTAATAAACTCATAACTAAGGTACTATATATACATATATATATATGGAATGTATATCATTTTCTAAAGAAATTGTAGTTCCCTACTTGTTAGAGTTTGTATGGAACTATATCATATATTTTAATTCACCACAAAGAGTTTTAGTTTGAATTACGGCTTCCTTAAATAATTACTAATGAATATCAAAACACAAGCTGCAAAATCATTTTAATTACGGGAATGTCCGTATGGAGGAAAATACAATTTAATTAATTAAATTTGTTGAAAAATGACACCTTGACATTAGAATAAAATTGATCCCGGGATCTTAGCGCGTCAATATTCTAGCACTGAGCTATCCAAGATTCGTCTCTCTCTCACGATATTATATCCACGTGGACTGACGATATAAAAGTGTAGTCAGTTTAGTCAGTTCAGACTATAACTTATGTAAATATTACAGTATAGGCCTTTATCAAAGGTACAGCTGTATATCACATGATTTGACGTATGAATTATAGAACCCATTTCTAGTAACTTTTATAGATGTCAAATAATGATCTTCCTATTAAAATCTATCTAAATCAGACATTCAACTTATCCACTAAGAATCTTCGTTTGAATTACAGCTTAAATTCGGAACCCATTGTTGTTTGTTGTTCCGGGGCCTAGTTACCAGTGGTTGATAATACTCCATTATTTGATGTCACAGGGCCTTGTTACCAGTGGTTGAAAATATTCCATTATTTGATGTCCCAGGGTCTTGTTACCAGTGGTTCATAATATTCTTTTTTTTTTGTCCCGGGATCTGTTTACCAGTGGTTGAAAATATTCAATTATTTGATATCCCAATACCTGGCTACCAGTGGTTCATAATATTAAATTTTTCTATGTCCCGGGTCCTTGTTACTAGTGGTTCATAATATTCCATTATTTGATGTCCCGGCGCCTTGTTAACACTGGTTCATAATCTACTATTGTTTGATGTCCCGGGGCCTGGTTACACGAGTAGTAAATGACTTCTACCAACTGGTTGAACTCATGCATACGCGGACAAAATGATCAACAGCCAACTGGTTAACCCAAAAAGACCAACTTAGAAAATTAATGCCTTACTAAATATGATTTTAATCCACAAAATTAGCGTATAACTGAACGGATAGTATGACGTGGTGATAAAAAAAATCCACTAAATTGTTTTTTTCTTAGCTCTCACACCCCGTTTGAGCTATACGCAGAATAAGAAATGCGAATAACGCATTAGACCATTTAACCACAAATGTGGGTATTTATTAAAGTTATAAATTTTATTAAGAAATAATATTTCCTAGACTTCACTTGTTATTTTCCGTTTACGATTTTGTTGTCGAACACGTTGTTTGTAATGTATTAACTTGTCGGTCAATTGGTCAATCCATCTCGACTTTGTATACCAGTAGGTCCTCTCAAGTCAAACAGTTGTATATCTTATCATATGGGTTCTAAACGCGTCGATCACTTGACACCAGATATTTTTATTTATTTGTTTAACCATATGGCTGTCGATCACTTTGCCTTCTTATGCATAACCTTGTCTACCAGTTGGTCCTAGTCTTATAGGCCACTTGACCTACGTGGCATTCAAACATCTTTACAACTTTTTGGCCGGTTTGTAAGATGCCAATCATGAGCTCTGTTAACTATTATAATAATAACAACGAAAAGTAATACTTTTTGTTACTACAAATAAATAACTCTAAAACCTGATCCAGTCCATCATGATCTCTAAGGCGTCACTCTCGTAGACTAGATCGTTAAAGACAGGGAGATCGGGGTTCGATCTCGGTCAGGGGTACAGAGGGTTGTTTTATTATAAATTGTTTCCCACTCTCTCTACGCAAATGTGAGTGCACTTCCTCTAAATTCAGCTTTCTTAATTTCTAAATATTTAGCGTAATTAGTATATGTGAGTATACCGCGAATGGATAGTAAGAACTCGGTGCTAAACGAATAATAAAATAACACTTAAACTTTCACCACTCAAATTATTTCATTAAATTGCCTAGTCATACATATTATTTTTTTCTTCTAAGAACACATTTTGTAAATATAGGCCTAATAGTATTCGGTACATTAAATACTTTGCTACACGTGTAATAAACTCATTATTTTAAATTATTAATATTCTATCAATCTTAGTAGCCAGGATTCACGCTTAATACCATGAGCCATGCAGTGACCATTCATGTTCTAAATTACTAAATAACAGTGAAGTTCCTTAGAGGAAAAAAGAGGTAGTGTTAAGACAACACTGTTGTGAACAAAGAGCTGGCAATCCCAGCTTACTTTCCCACTCCACCTGCCCAAACCCCCTTTATAACACAACACCTCGCTTTCAACCATGTTAAAAATTCCCTGTCAAAATATTATAGCCTATTCATTCTAAGAGAATCTTGCTGGACGAATCACCTTAAAGTAGCATCCTTGATTCGCAATTTTTGAAATAAATATTGAATGCAAAAGTTATTATTTATCGACTATCCTTACTACCGTGTTATTATCGTGATAAATAGAAAGTTAGTAAAGCTTTATTTACATCCAAGAGAGACGTATTAACCTGTGGTGGAAAGAATCGCGAAATGTGGCCCGTATTTTTGCAGTTTTTATAACAAATTACTATTTTGGTCAAAACAAATATAAATTTGATTCAGAAGATAAATTTAGTTTAATTTTTTACATGTAATTATATACACAGCTATTAAATAGTTGTCATAAGTATAGTATCATAAGAATAAATTAAGATAAAAAATACTGTTGAATTTCCTCGATATGTCCATACCAAATATTCAAGAGCTGTTAAAATCATTGAATAAACTAAGATTATCTATAGAAGTGATATTTTATATATTTTGGCAATAAAAGCTTCGTTATAAAGACAGGTATAAACATTAATTCACTCTAGACTATACCTTCCACCCTACCTTTAGGCCAAGGCCACCAATAAACGATTTTGAGTGTCAAGCGGCATCAAACTGTTGCAGAACTGTTTATTTGTCTGGCCAGAGAGAATGGCGGTTAAGGGGTAATTCAAAAACCACGTAACGCTGTTTATAGTGAGGAGGAGTGAGATCTCAGTATCTACATTGTGTTACTAGAGGAGATGATGGGTGGGTGCATCACAATGCTACGTAACTACGTACTATCTTATAATAACAATTTTATGTCGAAATAATCTTATATATTCAGGATTTAAAATATATTCTGAGTATTATCAAATCCTATTCCCTCTTTTTTTGTCACAAGAACTTTCATATGAAATAATTACATTCAGTCTTGATGTTAAAAGGAGAACTATAGGGTAAGGTGTTAATCTTCTGTGTTAGGGTTCCGGGGTTCAAATCCCGGTCTCAGCACAGATTTGTCTGATCACTAAACCCTTCCTTCACCTCTGGCAAAGTGTGTGCTTTCACACTATGTGAATGTGTGGAGTGCCAGGCCCCACCGTGGTTCGGAACCCACTTTAAACTGTAGGTTCCTTCTGCTCTATACTATCTTCATTCTCATGCAACATCCTATCATCGGGGGTTTTATTTTCTTAACTTCCTTATAATTTGTCCTTACATATATCTTTTTATAACATATTTCAGGTCTTTTTCTGTACTGTTCATTTTAAAGAATGCCTTATATATAGTTATTCTAAAAAATTTTACACTTACCTTTTTGGGATTTAAACAGATAACTACTACTAAAACTACTTGTCCTGTTATTGACTATTACCAATTTACCTAAACCTGTGCCGTTGGTCCACTCCGGGGCTTCTAATCATCTGGGGATAATGGCATGCTTCTTAATGGTGTCCCCACTACAGAAATAAATTCCTGCATGGTCCAGGAGAGCAGTTGGCCAGATCTAGAGCATTTGCCTCACTCCACTCTTGATGTTAAAAGTTACGTAACACAAGTGGGAGTGGGGAGGGTTCTGGATGAATGCACACTGAGAGTGGAAACACATTTAGGAAGAGCCTCCCTTTGTGTAGCCAGCTTTCTGCTGGAATTAAAAACCCAACCTTGCCGTTACTATCAACCAGACTATAATGAACTTGAAAGAAAGTCCGTTTTCTCACCGGTTAGTAACCCTCACAAAAATCCGTAAGCCTAATAGCTAAACATTGACCTTACATTCTGGCATCCTTTCACCTTAAAATATATTATCAAGGCTAAAGGATACGTACAAAGTTTTTTTTATACCTGGCCTATTTCTGATAAAACAATATATTTTTTAATACGTCATTTAAACTAAGCTGATTCACTTTAAAATTTTGAAACTCCTAATTGTACCCAAGTTTTCCAAACCAAAGAGTATATATTAGTTTCTCAGTATTTTATATGAAAAAGCTATAAATAAAAATATCATGATTTTTTCCTTTTTTATAATAAGATTTTGGCACAAAGATGAGGAAAAATTCACATGTTTTGGAGATAAAATTAAAAGTGTACATTTGGTTATGCCCTCTACTTCATATTTCACAGATAATTACAAAAATGTCCAAAGAATAAAGCGATTATTTTTATAATTTTTTTAACTTCTCCTTGACTTTTTCCTGTCATCCCAAATTCCCACGAATTTTAAGGTTTTCCCTGTTTTCCATGTACTTACCCAACTAGCAACTGTACCAGGCCCTATTTTGTGGAGAGCAACCAAATAATCCTTTAAACTACATATAGCATAGTCAAATATAATTTTGCAATAATGTTTAAAAAAGGTACAAAAATATTTTTAAAAATTGATTCAAACCGTAACAAAAGAGCTTTTGATTAAATTTCCAGATTTATTTTGATTAGGGTGGAGAAATATGGCCAAAAATAAAATTAAAAGATGGTTTCAAAAACAACATTTTCTTCTGTTGTCAAATTAAACTTTCAATTCAAATTTAAATTTTCATTAAATTGAGCTAATTTGTTTCAATATTACCCTTTTCCCTCTATTATTCTGTTTTATATAAATAAGGCAAATACTTATAATGGCTTACTGTATTTTTGTGAAGGGTTTGTTAAATGTTTACTGTGTGTAAGTGTTCAGTAAAATTAGCTCATATCAGTATGCTATTAAAACTTTGGGAATATTATTACTCAAGCAAAATTATTTCAAAGAACATAAGATATTTGAAAATATTAAATTAAGCATTTCATTGCTAAGATTTTTCACTGTAGTATAAATTTAAGATTAAGATTATTTTTAAATCACCAAATCCTGATAACAATGTTATAAACCCAGGAAGCAAATTTTGAATAAATATACACTTTTAATGGGAAAACAATAATTATTTTAACGTTTTCACTCTATATTTAAAATTAACACTCAATTAAATATATTAATAAATATGTTTGAAAACAAATTTTAACAGATCAATATAATTCGAGTATGTGAGGCAAATCCAAGAAATAATTTCCCCCCTCATATCCTTTCTTTAAAATGATTGAATTAGAAAGAAAAAGTCACGTAAATTCTGATAAAGTCAACCACACAGCGTTGCCAATTTTTATTATTTTATAGTCTCCCCAATTATACACTCACGCACACAATAATGGCAATACTTCTCCTGTAAGATAAACTGGAACTTTCTTAGAGCCTATAAATTATCTCATCATGTGAGTCGTTTAACGTAATATAAATAAAGAAGAGCTCACCTAGCAGGCCTTTAGATCACAATATAAAGCTCTGTTGAGTATTTCAAAACAAACTCTAAGGGAATATAAAGAGAGAAGAGGACCCACTTCTGACCCTCTTAGACTACCATTTTGTAGTTGATATTGACAGGTAACTTCAAGTGGTTTGAATATTCACGGACAATATTGCAGGGGTGCCCAAGATAGTCTCAGCTATAGAAACAGAGGGGGCTCAAGCCCGCAGCCCCCTTTTCCCGAAGCGCCTATATGTAGATATTTGCAATTAATTTCATGTGTTTATTTATATTGTTTAGATGCTCAGACAAACTCGATTCCGCCTATCGCAACAAATTGGACAAGATTTTGGCCACATTTATTGCACACAAATCTTACATAAAGACTCTTCACACGACACGTATGATTACATACAATATTTTAACATTACGATGACTTTACCATGGTTATATAATCATTGGATATTAAAAAATATTACCTAATATAAATACTTTCTTAATCGTTCCTAAGAAAACTCCATGCCATGCGAGCTATACCGACCGAGCGGATGTCACCGTTAGCAATGACAGTGCCAATATTTGCGGACAGAGGGTGTCATGTTGTCAGCACAACCAACCCCAAAGAGTACAAATATGAATAAAGGATTATTTTCAAATATTATCTTTTTCTAGCATTTGAGAAATTCTAACAGTAATTATAAATTATATGCTGTGTGTTTGCTGTTTATAATTTCACAATCATTCACATGTAAGATAATAAACCGACTAGCAGACAGAGCTATCATGTTTACAACTCAAAAATTATACACAAAATATGGCCAATATAGGGTGTTTTATATTTTTCCAAAAGGTGAAAAAAAAACAAAGAGTTGTGCAAAGCATATCTTGTACAACAATGGGTGTTCATAAGGCAAAATATTGTGGCTACAACAGCTTGTACATTGTCTTGTATAGGGTTGGGTGGAAACAATTATACGATCTATGTTGAGGAAAGTGATGGACAAGGTTCGAAGGTTTTCCTGATGTACGGTGGAGCTCACCTGAGTGACATTATCTTCAAAAAGTGAAATAGTTTAGTATATACTTTGCTTTTATTTAGCTAGTGAATATTTTCTTTTCAATTAAACTGTTAATTTTTAAGTTACTAATCATCTAATTGTTTTCTTTCCAATCTGTACATACAGTAGATTGTGTCATGTTTACCGATACTTCCAACACTAGGCGGCCAGGCCCCATATCACTTCTCACTAAAGGTGACTCCCACTGCAGCGTGACACTTCTTCACGTGCCTTTGTGCGCTCCCACACAGCTTACACTTTATATTTATTTAAATGACATCACTCCATTGATCTCTATAATATAACTGGATAGACATACACATGCACATTCCAAGGACAAAAGCGTGACGCTCAAGTGTATCGTCTGCTACACAGAGGGGGGGGGGGGGGACAGATTTAACGGTTTCTTTAAATGTTCTTATGCGAAAACATGTCTCTGATGAATACAAATGTTATTGTTTGAAAATAGTATAGTATCATACCACACTTTCCTTAAGAAACATTTACGTTAAAGGATATACAATCCAGTTTTACAGGTAATACTGTACAAATACGAATAAAACCTTAGATATTTCCATTTTTATGTAGTTATTATCAATGTTGTTTACAGTCTGGCACGAATACACTTATATTTAAAGTTGGTTATTAGATTGTATATTGGTTTCAGAAACCATATTATATTGAAAGTTCTATTAATATAATGAACAAGGTATCTTAAAACTTGATTACATTTGTTTGAATGACAAAATTTGAATAGTTGCCATGCATTCTAACTATCACTTAGGTTATAGGCTTGTGGAAAGTATTATTATAAAAATACCTGTTTTTTTTTTTAAGTTGGCTAATATCTTTCAGAAACCATATTATGTTAAAATTTCGATAACTATAATGAAATAAGTCAGCTAAAAACTGTATTACATTTGTTTGAATGACACACTTTGTTTAGAAGTTTGTTTAGAAATGATAATTTTAGGTTATTGGCTTGTAGGAAGTACATTATCTACCAAACCCTAATTTTAGTAATAATCCCAATCTGTAAGGCCTTATTTCGTACTAGAATAATATCATATATATAATATTTTGGTAGGATGAACGGCAATTTATAACAGAAGTAGAAATTTCCTTCTGGAAGGTCTTTTATCATAACTAAACACAACTATATGGTAGGATTCTGGTACGAGATAAAGCCATTCAAGTAAGCTTCCTTCAAAAATCATCGTACATATTAGGCTACATCAACTTATTTAAAGAAAAAACTAACCAGTTTTGAACTTTTATATGCTCTTCAAAGCTTTAACTAACATATTTATTTAATTTAACCACTCACACATTGATGTTTCTCATATATTCAATACAAATTAATGAACTATATCAAAATGACACATTGCCTTGTATGGGTGAAAGAGAGAAAGAGATACCCGAAAGTTTCTTTCTCTTTTACACAATGGTATGCAGACGACAGATCGAAAATTTCAGCCACAGATGTCCATCCAGTTATATTATATAGATCAATGCATCACTCACACTTGGTGCATGGCGCACCTTAACACAAAACGACAGCAAGGGTTCGGCGGAGAGAATAAAACGTGTTGAGGTGCTAAACCTTGCTAAGGTCCTTGCGCTGCACTTGCACTACACCACCAGCAGATCAAAGATACCTAGCCTGATTGGTTCGTTGTCGTATTCCCACTTTCAATACATTGGTTGAATTAAGTCATTGTGTTCGTATTCAAATCATTGTTGTGTTAAATAACAATTTAACATATTCGATGGAGAGAAAGTGTGTGTATAGCCCGACTAGGTGTTATATAGTAATATTACATTATAGATCATTATATGATATGGAAGACAAATACTAGGACAACATACTTCTGAAAAAAATAAATAGCAAACATAATTAACTAACTGGGTTATTTTATGTTATTATATTTATGATTAAAAAATTGTAAATTGGCCTCTCGTTTATCTAGCTTTACATATATTATATATATATATATAAAGAAAGGTCGACGTTTTAAGTGATGTTTCTATTGATTTTTGGTTTCTTCACTTAATAAAGATACAATAACATAGAACACAATTGCGTTAGCTACCCTTGAATAAGAGAAGTAGGGTGGCACGCGTTCATACAATGGGGCAGTGCATTGGCGTGGAATTGTGATGGAAGATTAAGCTCTAAGGCTCTTCAATATTAATAAATATGTTCTTAATTATATTTTAAGGAATACTATTGAGTTGTTAAGTTTCAAATATAATACATTCAGTAAAATTAAATCTCCAAGTTTGGTTTCAAGTTAACTATCTTTACTC
The DNA here is from genome assembly GCA_033556935.1 of Timema podura. Taxonomy (NCBI): domain Eukaryota; kingdom Metazoa; phylum Arthropoda; class Insecta; order Phasmatodea; family Timematidae; genus Timema; species Timema podura. The sequence continues at coordinate 29,286,489 of JAVRXN010000011.1, forward strand.
TGGCAGTGTCTATGAATTCTGTAACAATTATACGGTAGTTTTAAGTTATACGCCACCGAAAGACCTACCTCAGATTAATGATATCAAAGCAATATTTAATTATATCTAATGGAAGATTACCACTAAACCAAACTTAACTAGCAGAAGTACCCGGAATGCATTGCGTGTCTACAATGGAAAACGCATTTCTTTGCTTCAAATAGAGTAAACTTTTTTTATTAATTTTATTTTTCCCAACCCAGTTTTAATTTTCTTCTTCTTCATCTCCCAGTTAGGTTTATACCTGTCAGTGAGACCAGCATCATCCTCCATTTCAGTTTGTCAGGAAATTGTTCCAACCTCTCTTAACTGCCGAATGTTTTATATCACTTCCCACATGAGGACTTCCTCCACAATAAATTTCCACTTTTTCCTCGATCTTCCTCTTGGACTCTTCTCTCCACTCCACTTCACTCCACTGCTTAGAAACTCTTTCTCCTTATATACTTTCAACATATCCTAACCATGGTTGGTCAGTCTTTATCTTCTACAATACCGGTATCACTCCTAATTTCTGTCAGATATTTTCATTTCTAACTCTATTACTCCTCGTATTTCCCACTATGACTTGTAGAGGTCCTATCTCCCCCACCTGTATTCTGTTCCTTGTCCTTTGTCGTCAAAACCCAGCTCTCTGGTCTATACATTAAGGTGTGTGTCAAAAAATATTCATGATTACTTCCTTTTATTTCAGGAACATCTTTGTCTTTTAACAAAGGGTACATAGCCCCTACTTTTTTGCCAAATTTCATCAATCTTTCATTTATGTCATAAAAATTTCCTCCCTTGGATGACACCACGCTCCCAAGACAGAGGCGCACACATGAGGGGGGTCCAGTGGTTCCGGACCCTCCCTCGGCGAACGTGAAGTAGCATATCAATATTGTATAACCCTCTCTCTCTCCACCATAACCCTACCTCCCACCGCGACGCAAGTTACCGGAACTTACCCATGTTCCACCGCGACTCACGTTGCCGGAACTTCCTTCCGTTCCACCGTGACTCACGTTGCCGGAACATCCTTCCGTTCCACCACGACTTAAGTGACCGGAACATCCTTTTGTTTCACCGTGACTAACGTTGCCGGAACACTCTCGCCAACCTTTTTCCTACCCCTATCCACACGTGTCTGAACACAACGTCGCCATCACCGTGACATCAACCAGTTACCCCCGAAGCCGAAGGGAGGGATAACAACCTCTGTATAACGAGCTACGGAGACGAAACACTTACTTATTTCACTCCTGAAACCACCTCGAACCAACTATAATTTCTATAACTAGTTTGCACACTACATTTACTTGGATTATACATGCAGATTATAGCTCTATTCAAATTTCCTGTCACATTATAGTCTGTCCCTAGTCATGACCACAGTTTTTTTTCCTAGGAATAGAGTCAAACGCTATCTACATCTCTATCATGGCTATATATATAACCCTATAATACTCCTATGCATTTTCAATAATCATTCTGTTAGCTAATATCAAATCAGTAGTTCCTCTATTTTTTCGAAAATCGTATTGTTCCTCCTCTAGTTTTGGTTCAATGATCTCTCTGGCTAGCTTCTCCAAGATACTCTCATAGAGTTTAGCTGTGTGGTTAATTAGCGATATACCACAATAATTCTCACATTTTCCCGAATCTCCTTTGTTATTGTATATAGGAACTATAATGGTCTTCCCTCATTCTTCCGGTATTTTATTTTATTTCCATGTCCTGTTGAATATGCTTAACAACTTTGCCTTCAGTGCCATACTACAAGAGCTTCTTATTTTTGTTGACGTCAATCTTTAAATTTTTTCCCAGTTTTCTTCCAACTATCATTTTCTATCTCTTTATTACTTGTTCAGCATTTCTACTAGTTATTAAATATGCAATACAAGACTCCTATGTTCTATGCTTCATCCATATTCTCATTTGTCTGGTCTTATTTCACACCGCTTCTGTTTCTTGTTTATTCCACCATGGGCTATGTCTCTTCCTGCTTCCTTCAACGCATTTTGTTTACAGTGCTTCCTTCACTATCTTCATTATGAGGGCTTGGATCTCTTCCCATTCATCTGCTCCTTCTACTAAATCTTGAATCCGAGCTACTTATCTTTCTTTCACAACATCCTCCTTCAGATTTTCCACCTTAATTACTTTTCTTCCCTGATTTTTCATATTCTCTCTTTTTTCTCTGTCACATCTGCTACTAAAAGACTGAACCCACTAATATGCCTGGTATCACCTTTACATCATTCACAATCCTCTTGATTGAACAAGTAAAATTATATATTATAGATTTCTGGTCAAATCTTCCTGTCAACTGATTCCATCTAAAGCTTGTAAATGTATGTGTCTCTCGACGCTCAAAGAAACCATTTACTATTTTCAAATTGTTTCTGACACAAAAATCAATCAGTCTGTCTCCCTCTGGATTTTTGACTTCTTCACCGCGAGGCCCTATGATTCCCTCCACTGCTTCTTTATTTCTTCCTACTCTTCCATATAGATATCCCACCATCATCACAGTGTCACAGTTTCAGCGTCAATAAACTTTTATCTAAAACTATACAGAAGCTTAGTTTTTCCTCTTCATCATGTCCATGTTGTGGTGCATATTCCTGGAAAATATTGTATTTATGTCCCTTTATTTTCAGATCACTTTCAGTATCCTTTCATTTAATATATGCACATCTTGAATGAAGGGAGACATTCTTTGACCAACAATCATAGCAACTTCATGCTTTTTCCGTCCATCGACTACCCCAGAGTACATTAGAACGTATCCATCTTCTATATCTCTACCACGCTCACCTCCTCAGTGCTTTGTCTCTACAAAACCCATTACATCAATACTTCTCTCCTCCATCAGATCCAAGATCTCACATTATTTTTCCCTTTTTGTGGTCACATTTAGTGTATCAGTGTAGAGTGTCCTTCAAATTCCTTTGTTCGTTCCGAGTTTGTCGACTGTAAGACTGTCCGTTTTTCCAGGCTGCTCCTTCTCTTTCTCGAGCACTTTATTTTCGTCCACCGGCTAGCTAGCTAGGCCTGTCATGGATATACCCTCTTCTTTTATCTGGTCTTGGGACAGGTGTGGGAAAATATATCCTCATGACAGAGTTCCAGTTTTTAATAAATAAAAATCTAATAAAACAATTAAAATTTGTGCACAAGGCTACTAATTTTAAAATTGAAGCCCTCTTCGTTATGTAGACATCACGCAATGCTCATGACAGACAAACAAACGCTTCATTTTATTAAGATAGAATAATAAATGAAGACGTTTGTTGTAGAAGCAAATTGAAGTATTTCCTTCACTGGACACAGATAAGAATGTGCTATCGAAAGAAAAGTATCGATACTGTAATCAATAAAAGTATCGGAAGAGAAATATTGATACCATGCTAGTATCGATAACAGTAAGTGTTGGTTTCTAAATTTTAATCTAAGTAAGCTTAGGTAATTGAAATTTCACTTACTTTTCCATGTACCTCTTCAAATGTTTCTTAAACTTAAAAATATCCCCACTGGTTTTTAATACTTTAAAACAAATTTTAAATATCTTTTTTCCACAATCCAAATTTTTCGTAAACTTTCATAATTCACTTCCGGGAGGTGCCATTTTTAAACTACATTCATCGTGTATATAATCCATAAAGATAGATTGTTTACTATTGGCAAACAATATAAGAATGGACTTTTGCCTTGCCTCGCCTATCCAAACAACTTACATAAAATGTTCTGCTTCATCTGCTTGGTCAACCTTGAGTTGACTTGAGTTCATTGAACTCTACAAAGCTTATTTCGTTTAGTTTGTGATGACCGCAAATCTGATTGAAGGCCTTCGTAGGCCTTAGGCACTTTTATTTCTATAAGTCTGTCTGTCCAATATTTTTACTAATTTTCATGCTAATTTCATCATTTACACGCACAAAAAACAATTAATTTATGAATTTTGAGAATACTCGCAAATTTTAATGCACCGTGAACTCCTCTGAACCTCTGCTGACACAAAATCCTGTGTTCGCCAATGGTTCACGATACATGCAATGCAACTACTCATAAGGTTGTACGCCTAACAATATAACCCTGGAAATAATTTCAATATTTTTTCTTAAATCGTTCTCCTGTGAAATAAAATAATAGCCGTGTTGCAGTGTCATACATATACATTAATATTTGTTCGACAAGACACTGTTGCATGCAGGAAAAAGTTAGGTAAAAAAGATGCGGTCTATTGAAGAGCTTTCAATCGAGTACAGTACTACAATGTATTTACATTAAACTGAAAATATCTAGTAGACCAGCCGTGGGAAAACTGCAGCCCGTAACGTCAATTTGTGCAGCACTCACACCAATTTAAAACTTTCGTGATTTTATCTAAATAAGTTAATTTCATAATCAGTGCTTGTTATTGAACATGTGAACAAATGAGAAAGCTCGTTTATAATGTTTCATGTCCACAAGCATTAGCTTATGTGTACGGTAGCTACGGTTGTTATATGATTAATACAAGTATTTTTGTGTGAAAATACAGTTAATTATTCAATAAATTTAGATGTTTGTCACATGTGGCCGGGGATAAAAGTTCTCCCACCTCTTTATTAGACCTACATTAATGTGTTTATGATCGATGAGGCTGTTGAGAAACGCGATGACTTAAATTATTGTTTTTGTCATTCAAATATCAAAATAAATCTTTAAATTTAAATTGGCTGTTTATTCTTATATGGGGATTTTTTCTGTGCATGTATTTTTCAAGGGAAAAATTGTAGGCCCTAAAAGGTTCGTAGGCCTTAAAAGGTTAGTAGGCCCTACGCACTGTGCCTAATCGGCTTACTAGACAAAGTGGCCCTGGTTGACCGTGCTGATTGATAAAGAAAGGGGTAGAAGACTGCTCAACCGGTCAGGCATCAGGATGTATTCATAAAAAAATATTGAAGAATTGTTTTGAATTATGATGAACTAAAAGAGATTGAATAATAGAGTTGTTTTTTGCTTGTCACTCAGAAAATAAGTGAGAAGTGAGAAATAGTGGAATTTGTTCTTTCTCCACATTCCACACTAGTGAACATTTAACTTCAGCATAAGTGAAGATAGCAAAAAAGCTATTTCGTTTGATAGCCGATCTAATACCTGATTTTGAGTTTAATATCATTAAAAGTATCGAAAAAAGTATCATTTAAAAAATATACTAGTGTCGAAAGAAAAATATCGATATAAGTAAAGTATTGATACTTTTTTTCACCTCCATGTTAAATGCTTAATATTTTTAGGCCAAGATAATTCAAGAATAAAAACCAAGTCAGGATAACTTCCACAATTCAACATTTGTAAGAAAATATCAACATATCACATATTTAGTCAAGTTTATTAGTTGATTTTCAGTCACTGATTGTATTATATACTTTACTTAGAAAATATAAAATTAAATTTTTACAAGTACGATTAATAAAGTTATTGTATAATCTATTTTTTCCTGTGTTTTTAGTATTTGAAGATGAACATTTTGAAAGAACTTGATAGTCCACTAGCTCTACACATGAAACTCTCTTTTGAAAGAAGGAATTCGGATCGTAAGTATTAACAACTATTTATTAAATGGGCTATATAAGGTTTGTTTTGAATTGAAAGTTTAATCAAAACAAATATATAATAAATCAACTAGATGTTTTTATATATATTGTTTAAATTATTTGTCTAACAAATTCCTCTCATATTTTAAAATTAAAATTTTTACTTTATTTCATTTTATTTTACTGAACAAATACAAATGCATTTTAACACTAAAGGTTATTAATTGAATGAAACCCAAAGTATCAGTAGATTTTTGAGTTTATGAAACTTTAATTTAATATAAAGTTAAAATGAAAGGGAGCATGAATTTTAAGTATTTTCACCAGAAATATAATCAAACTAGTTAATCGTTACAGCAATGACTTCAGATCATCGTGTTAAAATGTGTTCAAAACTATTTATTCGAAAAAGTTATATACAATGAAGCCTCAATAAATTTTCTAGTTGAAAGGTTTTTGCTAAGGCTATCAACTTTCTATGGATTTTGAGCTTTAGATGTTTAATTCCAAGCAACATTGACAAATCTTAAAATGACCACTCTCCCAGCTCTCTTACAATAGTTGCACCATACCATATAAGTGATAATTGAATTTGTTATTATTTTTAATAAAGAAAAATAAACAAATCAGGATTTTCATGGTAATCAATGACTATACAGAGATGCTCCACCGAGAACACAACCGAAAAGCTGAATGTTCTCTGGGAAAACTAGATTTCCTTTGGAAGCTACTATTTTTGATGACATTATAGAAACCTAGCATTTAAAATTGTCTGTTTCTTTGTCAAAATAGGTTCAGCCATTTTTTAGTACTTTCAACTACCAGAAATGGGTTTATAAATATATATTTACGATTCTATCAGACCTACAGTAGATTTACCACTTCTTTGGTTTTATATGATAGTTAGCAGATGCTATCAGTAATGCCAACATTATCTGAAGGTCACATTTGTCAACATATTTGGAGATAATTATTATTTGATAAGTATTACTATTATCATCACTAAAAAATATTATCAATCACTTTTAACAATACTTTCCTAAGGATTACGGTAGAATTGTATTTTCCATAATCAAATTTTTAAAAAAATAGTATAATAAATTCATTCTAATTTTTCTTTTAACTCTTGTGGCAATTACAGGTTAAATTGAGCATGAAATTATACATTTAATGATAATATATTCAGTTATTTATATTTTTATAACTGGCCTCATATATTCTTAAAATGAATAAATAGTTTGTGATAATAAATAAAAAAAGACCTACAAAATGTCTGTGAAATAATATAAAGTCTAAATTTTGTAAACACGAGTATTAATACCATTCACCATCTAACCGGCAACAAGGTCGACTACGTCACCAACTGGCAGCATAGGTTATATTCAGTGGCCATATTTGTTTTTTGCATCTAAGTCCATTTTTAACGAGCTTTTGCTTTAATAGCTAGTTTGAATTAAAAAGTAAATGCAAACTTCAGAGCTATACCAAAAACCAAATGGTTATTTTCATAGCCAAAATCTAACAATTTTAAATATATTTTATAACAGTGAATTATCGTATAAAACACAATTAATAAAACCACGTGCGTCTGTCCACCAGTTGAAGCGAATAAAAAATTTTATAGTTGAGTATTTAGGCGTGTTTATGTTACTATTAATAATATTACTACAAGTTTTAATAATAATGTTTCTTTTTACTTTCTCTCTATCTTACAGGTAGAGAAAGTATGGTGATAGTCAAAAAAATCGAACTCGAGATTTTGATGAATTTTGACGTTTCATGACTCCCTGAATCCGAAAAAGTGGTTTTTGAATTTCCGTCTGTCTGTCTGTCTGTATGTACCTCCAACTAGAGCCTAAACTATTTTACCGATTAAGCTAAAACTTAATATCTAGGGTTTTCATAGGGTTTCCCCGTGGGATTTTTGGAATTGGATATCTACCCCTAAAATTAAGGGTAGTTTTCTGAAGGGAAAAAAGAGAAAAAGTCGATTTTCTCAAAATCAACTCTAACGATTTTGATTAAATTTCATTTATGAACATTAATAAATATTCCAAACAAAATGGCTACGCTCAATATTTCGGCAAAATGGCTTTAAAGGCTCTGGTCTGACGCGTAAATTAACATTTTTTAATAATAGCTACGAAACTATTTGATATAATAAATTACTTAGCATTACAAATATGTATATATATTTATAATACAAAAATTTATTTTTAACATATTTTGATAAAATCAATAATTTTCAATCTATATGTAATTATATATATATTTTTAACTTTTTGGACATTAAAGCTTAAGTATTGCGACCGTAAAAAAAACTTGACTGAAATGTTGATGGTCGTCGACGTCTCATGACCCCCACAACCCTAAAAAATAGTCTTTGCAATGCCGTATGTCTGTGTGTCTATAAAAACTTAAAATTAAGCATAGTTTACTGAAGGGTGAAAAGAGAAAAAATTGGTTTTCTCAAAATCTGCTCTAACGATTTTGATTAAAATTCGTATCTAGGCGTTGATTAAGATTATAAATAAACTGGCTATTTTCATTTTCCTATGAAAATGATTTTTTAGGGTACTTTACAGATGCGTTAATTTCCGTATCTCCACAACTATTTGAGAAACTAAACAACTTATCATAGCAAAATTGTAAGACTATTAGAAATAAAATACTTTTATTTGACATATATTTTTATAAAAGCAACAGTTTCTGGATATTTGCAAATATATTAATACAATTTTGTGAGCTTTAGTTGTAAACATATACTACTTAAGTCTTAACGCAATGATTCTCCAATGCCATAGAGTAATTGAATATCAGTATCTAAAAAAGTATGTTATTTTTCCTTAAAGCTCTTAGGAGAAATGTTTGCATAGCAATGATCTATCTCCTTTTTAGACTCAATAGTCAATATTTACATTTTTTATTGGTCAAAATGTATAAATGAATAATTAAATATCAATGCGATGACTTGAAGATCTGCAACACCTTATAAAATGTTAAAACTCTAACCAGAAATCGAAATTTTATTACGAAGTGTTGACCCTTGTGGAAGACATTAAACTGTTTGAAATGCTCTTAGGTGGACAAAGATGCGCCTCTTTTCTCATTGATTATATATCATTGTATATTATTGTATGCGTGTTCTTATGTGGAGTGGTGATGATACAATGTACATTATTCCGTTCAGAAATCTTACGAGTTTATAGAAAGAGAGAGAAAGTCTGTGCGGTGCGCCGTACCATTTATTTTATTTTATTTTATATACGTGCGTGTTCACAATTAAAAGTGCACTTCTCTCTAAATATAGTCGCAAATGATGAACTATCACTCGCTAACGAGTATGATTGTCTTCCACGGATATCATTAGTTGAGATTGTGTAGGTTCTTAGGTGGCTCTAAAGACCAATGCTGGAGTTACAGACTCTCCCACAGTGTTGGCATACTTTGTCTCTGTTAACCCCTGGCTGCTGAGGGTTGACTCTTCTATAACGTATTCGCTCTTTCCGGGAATTACGCTTGTCAGATTGGTGTATTCGCGGTTGTAGTTCAAAGTGTTGTTGGCCTTCATGGACAAGCCGACGCCATGCTGGGCGATAGGCCACTGTAGCCTCCCAGTTGTCAATGTCATTTAGGCACTTTTTTATGTTGGACTTAAGAACGTCCTTGTACCTTTTTTGCTGTCCCCCAAGATTGCGTTGGCCATCCTTAAACTGTGAATACATAATATATTTTGGGAGTCGAGTTTCGGGCAATGGAACAACGTTGCCTATCCATCGAAGGTGATGCTTGATGAACAACGCTTCAATACTGGTGGTATGGCCTGTTCTAAAAAACTGATATTAATACGCTGGTCTTGCCAGTTTACTCTGAGGGCTCCCCTAATACAACGCTGGTGGTACCTCTTCAGGCATTTTAGGTGCCTTCTGTAGGTGGTCTAAGCTTCACATCCATAAATAAGAGTTGGTATTATGATAGTTTGGTACACGTACACGTACAGTTTGGTTTGAGTTCTGATATTATGGCTGTCAAAGACTCTTTCTCGCAACCGTACAAAAGCTGCGCTGGCACATTATAGGTGGTGTTGGGTTTCACAATCAATACCTCCTTTTGTAAATAGGTGACTTCCAAGGTAAAGAAAGTTTTCAATGCTCTGCAAGACCTCCCCATTGATTTTTATGGCAGGAGCTGCAACGTTGGAATTGAGTGCAGGTTGATACAGAATCTGCGTCTTTCCGATATTAATGCCCATCCCAATTAACCTACATGCCTTATTAAATGTAGTCAAAATAGTCTGGAGGTCCTCTTCTGAGTTGGCCAATACAATGTTGTGATCCACGTACTGGAGTTCGAGAACTGACGTTGTAGATATCTTGCTCTTCGCTCGTAGTCTGCTAAGGTTGAATAAGCCACCATCCGTCCTGTACACTATTTCTATACTAGGTGGCAGTTTCCCAACCATAAGATAAATTATAATTCAAACAAATATTGAGAATAAAGTGGAGTTAATTACACATCCCTGTTTGACACCCGTTGTGATCTCAAAGGGTTTTTCAAGTCCATTACTCAGAACAGTGCCATTCATGTTATCGTGTAGCAGGCGAAGAATCTGGATGTATTTGGAGAGCAGCCAATTAGAGCTAAGATCTTCCAAAGGGCATCTCTACTATCCGAGTCGAAGGCCTTGATGAGATAAAAGAAGGCAATATTTAGAGGCTTTGTTCCCTGAATTTCTCCTGCATTTGCCTTGCACTGAAGATCATATCAACTGTACCTTGGTTGGATCTAGATGATCCACATCGTGTTTCTGGTAAAGACCCCTCGGCGAGTGGTATCAGACGGTTGGATAAAATTCTGACAAGAGTTTTACCAGCAACAGAAATCAGGGATATTTCACGATAGTTGCCACACTGAGCCTTGTCTCCCTTTTTGAAGAAGGTTACTATTAGTGCGTCTCTTAAGTCAACAGGGATGGTTACGGAGTTCCATATCTTGATGATGAGCGCATGTGTATGCTCAATTAGAACGGGGCCCTCTTCCTTGAATATTTCAGCAGGAATTCCGTCTGAGCCAGCTGCCTTATTATTCTTGAGATGTCTTATTACATCTTTGACTTCATATAGAGAAAGAGCTTTGCCAAGGTAGTCTTGTATAGGCTTTTGAGGAATTATTGTAAAAATGCCCTCATCAACGTGTGCATCTCTATTTAAGATTCTTTTAAGTGTTCCTTCAAGCGTGTGGTAAAAGAGCTGCTGTCTTTGAGGATTGTAGTGCCATCCATAGATCTAAGGGGACCTAGGCCTTGAGTAGACGGGCCATATACAATTTTATTTGCACTGAAGAAAGCTCAGGTTTTATTGGTTTAAGCTAGATGCTGCATTTAATGGTATTTTAAAGTCCACCATTGATTTTTCAGGGTCCGAGCTCTTTGCAATTCGTCTTTGGCTTCTTGATGTTGTTTCTTGGAAGCTGATTTAAGATCATTTTGCCAAGCAATGTGTGCATTCCTCTTCTTTTTAATGGAATTTGTAATTTCTTGGTCATTTTCATCAAACCAGTCCTGGTGTTTTTTCTTTTTGTAACTAAGCGATTCTTCGCAGGCAGACAGTACTGCACACTTGAACGCTTACCAATGCTGTTCAATATTGTCAGGATATTCTTTCGGAAGTTTTTCACTGAGGAGTTGATGTAACTTTATCTTAATATTATCTTCCTTGAAGCGCTCAGTGTTCAATTTACATCTCATATGTCTTATCTGCTTCTTTCGTTTTGGAGGAGTGTGCAGAGCCATCACAGAACGTATCAGTCGATGGTCTGTCCAACAGTTATCAGCACTTGTCAGGGCCTTTGTGATTAGTACATCACGTCAGTCTTGTTCACTCACGATTACATAATCAATTAGGTTCCAGTGCTTTGATATGGGATGATGCCATGCTATTTTAAACTTGTTCTTTGGTCGGAAGAGGGTATTTGTAATAATAAAGTTGTTTTCCGAGCATTTTGTGAGATGTAGAGTTTCATTAGAGTTACATTTGCCTACACCCTCTTTATAAAGTATGCCAGTCCACAGCGCCGAGTCATTACCAAATCGAGCTTTGAAGTCTCCTAAGAGAATAATCTTGTCAGATCGTGGTATAGTTTTTAAAAGCATATCGAGTTGGATGTAGAATTATTTCTTGTGGTCTTCATCAAAATGAGAGTCGGAGCATATGCACTGATTACTGTAGCTTGCTGGCTATTGGTTAATCTGAGCCTTAGGGTCATGAGTCTTTCATTTATGCAGGAGATGAGTTCGTAAAGGTGATCGACGAGTTCGTTCTTAATGGTGAAGCCAACTCCATGTATGCGGGGGTCTTTACCTTTCCAAAAGAAAGTGTAACTACCTCAATTTTCCCTAAGTTGTCCTTCTCCTGCTCGTTTGGTTTTCCTTAGGTCAGCTATATCAATGTCATATCTTCTCAATTCACGTGATACTATTGCTGTTCGTCTTTGTTGTCGATTTCCACTGTCATTGTCCATTAAAGTGCGGATGTTCCAGGTGGCAAAATTCATATTTGTTTTGTTTGGACCACATAAGGTGTACCCTTTGTATGCGGTAATCCAGTCAGTCAGTATTCGGCTGACTATGTGTAGGGCGCCTTTTATTGCCCCCTTCCTATTTGGGGGGAAAAAAGTGGATCCTGAATAGGCCTGCTCAGTCACGAACGCAGCACACGGCTTGCTCTACAATCTGTCCTCAAGCAGGACGGTGATACCACATTCGTCGCCTACTTACCAGTTTGTTACTAGGAGCTCCTAAACTACACAGTCCTGCCCCCGTCATAGCTCCCCGATCACCGCAGGACTTGATAGTTAATTAAGGTTGTCCTTTGTAAGACGCCTCTGCGTGATATCTCTTCACGTGTAAATGGTGCTGCACATCAACAATCACACGATACTTGGCAGGATCAGAACGTATGCCCAGTGGCATAGAGACTATAATGACTCGGGATTCCGAGACTCTTACAGCCTTCATCCACCTTCCTGACCATTAGAGTTGTACTAGTCGCTTTAACGCACAGTCCGCCATTGAGGAATTTCTATATTCTATGTCGTTGACCATTGTTGGTTCATCTGCCTTTAGAGGTATTTTCCCACCCCAAGGGCATAGGAGTACCCTAGTGTCACCCTGCTCATCCACCCTCCAAGAAGGGTGTTGCCATGATAGAGGGAGACTCCTTATCCCGGGAATCATTCGATCGCAAATGAATTATGCCTCTTTCCAACAGTAAGAGAATTATTTGATCTTATGATTAAAGTACGTTTTAGTGTGAGGATAAAGGACAGAAACACGTATCATGGAAATAGGAAGATGACATTGAGCAGCTGTTGAGATGGAGAGCAAAAAGATGTGTACAACTTTTAAAGATAGCTATTTCCCTTTTGATAACATGGAAGGTGGCGGGGGAGATTTTAAATTTCAGTTTGATTAGATAAATCTTTTTTTTTAAATAACTAAGTTAAAACCTAAGTATAATATATTTTATCAAAATACTATAACATGGATTAATACATGTGTTGAGGTGTTGTCTTAGTGGCCTTGCCTTAACCCCTAGTCATCATTATTCAAAATTGCTAAATATTCAGGAATATTTATATTTTTAAAATTTATCAAATTAATTTAAATTAGTAGTGATATACCATTTAATTTCTGTAAATTGAAAGATTAAATAATTAACGTTTCCAGAACAAACCTAAGATATATTTTGATAAAATATAATGTTAGTGCTAGTAACATTAAGTTTGCAGTATAGCTTAATTGTTTTGATTAATATAAAATTAAATTTAAATTTTTAGCAAAGCAAATTTGAAGATTGCAAGCCATATAATCTATCTTGATTTCTCTCAGTTGATTTGATTAATATTTATTATAACTTTATAAGAATACAATTAGTACTTTATCTGGGCTTAAAGCCTTGTAATATCATAATAGGATGGGCTATATACTTTGAGTATAGAAAAGGTCATTCATTTACTGTGATGTAAGTTTAGGCCATATAGTTTGATTTGTTTGGTAGTACAAGTCTATTAACTATAAATACGTTTTTATAATCATTATTATCGCTAAAGTGTTCTACTCTAAATGAAACACTTTAGCGTTAGTAGTCTGGGTTAACTAGATATTGGTTTTGTCCTACTTGAAAACTATGCTTAAGCTTACAATCTAAGTTAAACTATACAGTTCGATATTGAGAATAGTTTCAAAATATAATAACATATTGAAAATATTAACTCATTATTATAGAGTATTATGAGACTAGAGATTTTATTATATTGATTATATCCGATCCTAGAATCTAGTCTGGGGCCAAGCCACTTTAACCCAAAATTTCAGTATATACAATATATTTTGATGGTTCCTATATGGAAAAATGGTGCTGAAACCGAATATGAAAGGTATATGGTTCAAACTCTTAAACGCTTTTAAATATGACGTCATCAAAATGGTGGTCCTATAATGCATATCTGTTGTTAGGATGTTGATCAGTTTACACTTAATATGTTCAAGTTTGGTATCAATTGAAAACTCTAGACATCTGGATTTCATCTAAATGAGTGTAGTACGCCTTATGACGTCATCGCAATGGATATTTACTACTTTAACATTTACAATATTTATAATATTACACCGTTAATGTAAACAAAACTACGCTCAGAAAAATATTTACAATCAGACTGAGATTATGTCTTGATCACGTAAGAGGGATCATCATCATCATCTTATTCACTGTCAATCGTTGAAGTTTTCTTCGTACATGGATTTAAACATTCTTTATTTTAAGAGCATTGGAAAAACCCTTTACATGAAAGATTAGCACATTCATACCATGTAAGAGACATCTTGTCTGCAGTAAAATTACAACTAACCATCTTTAAAAGATTAATTGGTGCTACTTATATCCTGGTGGTAACGGTGTTGCAATAAGTGATTTAGAAGAATCGTCTTTAGTCCAACCACAATGTGTTAGGTCCACACAGGAGGATATTTTCTTGAATCTTCCTTTCAAACATGTGCCTGGTAGTGTGCGCGCTTAACATTTTCTTGAAACGCTTCAGAAGTTGGGGGAAGAGTCTTGAGTTTGGGCATGGATGACACATTCCTACCAGATATTTTTTTCTTCCAGACTTCAAATCGAGCCTGTGTCATGCAAGAACTGTTCTTTATATCATAAAACAAACCTATAAATTCTGTTGCTTCAAGAATAATATCGTTGATAGAAGCATTTTCGTCACCCAGTTGGTTTAATTTATTTACAGATTTAAGTATCTTCAAAACACTAAGCTTTCCCTTGCCAAATAATCCTGCAACTGTATTGCAACTAGATAGAGCTTCTGCTGCCAGTAAATGATTTATGTTACCAAAATGTTTTTCCACAAATGCTTTGATGTCTATAGATATTCTTTGTACTTATGTATCTTACATATAAAGGCACAAATTAGCTTGTTAAGTGCATAGTGGTGCATCAATAGCAGAAATACATCTGTGTCATCCAAAACTACTGTAACTGTAATTTTACCCCCCCCCCCCCCTTCACCCGGCTGTTTTCATTGCCTGTGAAACAAGAATCACATCCGTCTCTTATCATTGCCTGTGAAACAAGAATCACATCCGTCTCTTCATAATGAGTCTCAAGATCTTTTCAAGGAGATACTTCACAGTTGTATACTTGAGATGGTATTGAATTGGATGATGTTATGTATGACTAACTTACTTCTTGTAGGAGGTATATTTGCAGCTTTGTCTACTAGGTGGTTGCATATAATATCAATAAGCTGTTTTTTTTATTAAATGTTACAGTCAAAACAACCTATTATGCTGGTAAGGGTGTGTCCAATGTAAGTATGTGATGACGTGATACATAATAATTAACCCTTAATATACGTGTTCCAGATTTGGGACCAAAATCGAAGTATTAGTTAAACACTAGATATACATCACCTTCTTCCAGTTTCTTCCATATGTAGGCTTTGAATCCATTCATATGTGATCTAATATTTCCGTGTTTTGGCCACTGGATTGTCCACATTATTGCACAACCATCATTGAATATCGCATTAATAGTATTTTCTCAAATAACTATAATTTTGGCAGATGATTCTACTTTTAATGCATCCTTCAGTTTATATTTTGTTTTTGGGATTCGAATACCACAATTTTCATTGAATAGAGATTGTGGTGTCGCTGCTAAATCAAATCTCATGATGACTTCATCATTCATGTCCCTTGTCATCCACATTATCATAGCACGTGAGTAAATCAATTCAGTCTCTATAACTTTTACGCCACCGATCTTTATGTGTTTTGCATTTTTTGTCATGTTGTATACTGTTTTTGGTATTTTCTCTCTGAAACCAAATGGTAAATGGGCTTAATCAACTCCATTGACTCTATATCCAATTGAATTGAAGAATCCACTTTAACACTTGGTAACGCTGTTGTCCCGGATACAATGTTAACAAGGGTATGATTTTATTTTATTTACTCAGAAGGCTAGTGCCCATTTCGAGTTTTTCTTGGATCTTCACTCTATCCAGTAGGTCGTGATTAATTTTTGATGGCTTTTCTTCTTTATACTCCAGAATTACTTTGCTTTGGTAATTTTTTCTTATATCGTCCAAATCGTTGACGAGGTGGCTTTAAATATGTAAACTAAGGGCCCGCTTTTTCATTGTGTTTGGTTTAAGTGTTATTCCTATTAATCCTCCTAGACCATGACCATAGCTCATGAAAGTAGACTCTATATACATATCAGATCATATGGCATTAAATATACCTGGTTGATACCTCATGACATGTTCTCCTTTCATAAACTGGTCCTGAACCTCCTTTTGAAACCTCTCCATTAATGTTACATAGTAGTTTCCATATCTGGCATAATTAACGTGGTTTGAGGTGAAAAAATATGGTATCATTTACTTTTAGCATGTAGGTGCAGAGCTCAATCTCCTTTCCTTTCATCTCGTAAAAAAAGCATGGATATAAGAACATATTTGATAAGGTTGTCAACCCACAACTTGGCAGTTCTGCTGATTTTCCCTCTATCGTTAATAGCAGTTAGCATTGTTTTATAGTTGGTACTTTTTTAGTATTAGTATAAGAAATTCCTCTGTCACTAAACATAGTGCACGAAGGTTTAGCGGAAATTTCTTCTCAGTTAACAACTTAGTGTAGCATGTCATTTATATAATATGACATCTACAATTAAAATTCCATAAAGACAATTAAAATTCCATTAAGAAGATTAAAACAAGATAACAAGCGCTGATATTTTACAATAAGAAGAGACAGGGTGTGACTCACTAAGAATTTATGTTGCCGGGAAACGCCCAAGCGTCGATTAACATTGCACCAGCGGAATATTTCGGCATCGCGAGCATTTTCACGTCTTGATCGAAGGGCATACGTCGAGGAAAAGAGAGATTTTTGTCTCTGCTCGTCATATTTTGTCACAGTTCTAGTGAAAAAGTGGAGATATTTCGCAACTCTACCCCCCTTCTCCCCGTTGATCTCCATGTCCTGTCCATGTTCTGTTGCTATAAAAAGAATACCTGTTATTCACATTTTTATATTACATTGTATTTATTCACTGGAGGAAGAACTACTCTATAAAACTTCAGCACCAATTACTACTAAAGGCCACGATGTATCAGGCGTCGGTCTCACCGCTGCGTCGCAGAGGAAGCCTCTTCTGAGAATATGAGTATCATGTCAGAATGTCTGACGTTGCTATCTATGTTTCTCAGACATAGTTTCATGTATTAGAATAATTTGCTTTATTTTCAATGTCGATTACGTATTGAGTATCATGTCAGAATATCTGACGTTGCTTTCTATGTCCATCAGACATAGTTTCATATATTATAATGTCTTGTTTGTTTTTCTATGTCCACCAGACATAGTGTATTGTGTTAAAGTGTCTGAGTTATTTTATAGGTCCATCAGATACAAGTTTTAATGTCAGAAGCTCTAACACTATTTTCTATGTCCATCAGGCATGGTTTAATTAGTCAGGATGTCTGACGTTATTTTCTATGTCCATCAAACATAGCTTCTTGGATCAGAAAGTCTGACGAATATTTCTCTATGCACATAAGGCATACTTTAAATAAGAGGGCTCTATGCTCTAAATATGTATAGGACTAGGTGATTGAGTATACTGAGTCCATGAAATAGATTTACTTTTATAAGTCCTTAAGAAATCGTTATCTTTAATGACTCCTTAAACGAAATGATCTCCTTTAGAATCTATTTCTGGCTACAATCAGATCATATAATACTTTCTTCGTTGACCTAACTAGGTCAGTGACTGGTTGCAGTCACGATTACACCCTTGTTTGTGTAGCTATTTACGGTGCGCAACCTGTGGGATCACTACTAGTTTGAAGTAGTAGCCCACGAGGATAATGCTTTCTTTTGGCCCCTTTAGGCACCATATTTATCTTAGTGTTCAGAAATAGTTTGTATTAGCTATTGTATGCCCTAGTAATAATTAGATGTATAAATTTACTACTGATTGCTCTGGCAGTATTCATTAGGAAATGAACGGCCATAGTAAAATAGAGTGTAAATGCCTGATTGTAAGTTATCTATTATTTGTAAAATGGAAGCTCCTCTTATAAGATATTATTCTTTGGATTTTCGTAACTCTCCTTGAGGGTTAATACAAGCAAGCTAGCTTAAATAATATTCCACAACTTAGCTGTAAAATTACTAGATTTGATGGTATGTTTCTATTTTCAATTGCTTCACTATTCTTCATGACTAGACCTTTCAGGTATTAGTCTGGTATTAGCCTGACTAGATTGTATTTTTGTATTTTGCCTAAACCTTAATTTCCATTTTTACTGTTGCCGAGTTGTGGCAGACGCTTCATGGTTCAAGAGTATCTGGTGGGGCGTATGGCCCCAATTTGACCTTGGACCTTTGACCCCGACGCTTATTGGCCGGATTTTGTCACGTGACAACGCCCCCTCACTCTCTGATTGGCTGTTAGCTTTCCCCCTACCCTCTCCTTACTTCAGAACCCCTATCCTGACCCCTTTCCAGTGTTCCAAGCATGTTGGTTCTTGTTCCATTGTTTTTAATATGTGATCATGGTTTTTTTATGCCTGGGTAGGATTGGGATGGGCATTGGAGTTTATCTTTTATTTATTGGCG
Source organism: Timema podura (assembly GCA_033556935.1). NCBI lineage: Eukaryota > Metazoa > Arthropoda > Insecta > Phasmatodea > Timematidae > Timema > Timema podura. The sequence continues at coordinate 29,305,293 of JAVRXN010000011.1, forward strand.
TGTGGTCCACGGCTTTGGGCACGAGAACAAACAGCACGAACATCTCCTGACGGCAGCGTAGTGTAGAATGAGACCAGCTGGTAGCTGTTTGCTGCCCTTTCACTTCCTGGAACAAACAGTACGAACCTTTCCCAACAGCCGCTTAGCGTAGAGTGTGAGAAATGGTTCGCTCTACCTGGAGACCCCTTTAAATTCCCCTCACTCCCTCTCCTTCAAGGCATGTGTCGCAACCCCCTATGTGGTAATGAGGATTCCCTGTGTCGCAAACCCCTATGTGTTAATGGGTTTTCCGCGATGACTGGCACCAGTTTGGAGGCTCGACAAGACAAGTCAAGACAAGAAAAGATCATGACTCTGAATGATGCCGTTATACCCATACCCTTCCCCCATCGGTGTCGCAACCCCTCTACCACCACTATGTGGTAATGGGTTTTCCCTGTGTATTAACCCGGCGCCATTTTGGTGGTCGAGAAAAGAACAGATCATGACCCTGAATGATATCGTAATTCCCCATATATGTGGTAATAGGTTTTTTCCCACATCAAGAGAGCATTAACACAGCTCTGATTATGGGGCCTTGGAATGATCAGTTAAGTGCCTCTATCCCCAACATAAAAGTCTGCTAAAATTGGTTGTATGGTATCGTACGTCAACATGCGCGAATGTAGGTATTATCCATGGGGAGATTAAGAAATATCTACAGTTTAAACGGTGGGGGATTCGAATTCCCCCCACCAGAATTAGATGAGCCTGACACTTAGAATGCGTGCACACCAGAATTCGAACCTCGATATCTTTAGGACAGCTAATGTCTGTAAGATCGGTCGTACTTCCTGCACCCCACCATTTTGCCAGTTTACCATATTATTCTAGACCGGGTAGAATGTGTACCGGCATTTGCTTCAACCGTCGAACACTCTGCAATCGGCCGTCTAGTGACGCCTTTGCCCATGCGACCATCGATGCATGTATAGAAAATTATAATTAAATGCATTTTTAATTATAAATTTTGACGGTAGATACACGGTGGGGATTAGATTTCCCCCAGCCAAAATTTGATGAGCCTGACATTTAGACGGCATGCATACAAGGGTTTGAACCTCGATATCTCACATAACCCCAGAAATGGACTTTCCCGGTGTCGTCATTGCAACCCTGGTGCGACAAGACAAGTCGAGAAAGAAATATAACACGACCTTGTATGATGTCGTAATGGGTTTTACCTGATGACTGGCGCCAGTTTGGCGGCTTGACAAGATGAGTCGAGACAGGAATAGATCTTGACCTTGAAACCGTTAACTAGGTCATTGACGCTGGCAAAATCCCCCTATAATGGATTTTCCCAATGAAGTCATCGCACTGTCGCAACCCTGATGACTGGCACCAGTTTTTCGGCTCGACAAAACAAGTCGAGACAAGAATAGATCACAACCTTGAATTATGTCACAATGGGTTTTCCCTGATGGGTGGCGCCAGTTTGGGGGCTCAATAAGACAAGTCGAGACAAGAATAGATCACGGGGTCATTGACTCTAATCATCTCGTACCATGTTACGTCACTCTCACTCAAGGTAAGGAGGAAGGGGTGGATATATTGGAGGGCCCACTTGGTCGTCTATTATAAGCGTTTATAAAGTGGTTCTAGATGGAAAAGTTACAGCAGTTGGTAAATATTTTTGACACTGTGTGGATCGTAAAATTTTGTGATCTAACCTTCGATCAAAAGTACTCGGTGGATAAATTAAAAGCTGTCAATATAAAATTCGGGAAACGCCTAATAGCCTATCTAGATGGTGAGTTTTGTATATATTTACCATGTCGTTTTGTTACTCTAACAGATGCAGACGTGTGCGAACTTAATAACGAAAAATTGGTATTTACCTGCGCCAGAGTAAGACCCGGTTCACTTATGATTGTGAACTTTGAACGCGTTTAAGAGTCAAAAAGTTAACAACAACAACAACATCGGGAAGATGGGCAGTTAATACATGTGCACCATATCGCAAGGTGGACCCTACAAACCAACCAGCATGTTTAGCGGTCAGGTATACTAACCATGCATAGATCCGGCTATATTAATCTAATTTTAGTGGATCATACGATTGCGGGTCGTGCCTGTATGGCAGAAGAAAATATTCACAGAGTGGCTGTGACTGATAGACATGTAATTTACAAAGTAGTGAACCATGACAGAGAGGAGTGAGGCTACATCGAGCTCTGCGACTCTACCTCTTACACGATAAGAGCGACTGAGTTACTACCATATGAGAGAATCGAGAAGTATTACCTGTGTGATATGACATGTGCTATGTACAATTTCTGTAAAGGGAACGTTGAGGCCATGTTGCCCACGCTTCCACCACCCTTCCACGCTCGTTACCACCAGCCACAGCCCTTCACGACGCCACAGCCACTGCTCCCATCCCCCAGAGTCACCGGCGTACCCACCATCAGAGTCACCTGATTACCCACCGCCAGAGTCGTCTGCCTACCAGACATCAGAGTACTCACAGCCAGAGTTAACCACGTGCCCACCGCCAACGGGTGAGGAGGTAAAGTCTGAAGAACCCATATATCTCGAGGATTTTACAATGTATAAAATTTATTCAAACGTTAAGATTATGGGTGAAACACCCAATGACTATATAATCGGTCTGGGCAGTTTAGGTAACGTCTTAATTCCAAAGTGTGCCTATTATTTGGATGGTAAGACATTTATATCTAAACCACGCTGTATGATATATCTCAGAGAACAAAGTGTGATGTTTAAAAGTGAATTAAGAAACTAGGCGCGCTCATGTTGTCGTAGAACTCTGCTGGCCTCTTCGGAGCTAATGGTAGACATTTTGAAAAACGTGAGAGGTGAACGCAATTTGTGAGTAGAGAGATTTACCACTTGAGCGAGAGTGTTTTTTATCCCAGGGATATTTATTTCACTGCATCTCCAGCTGCCATTATGTCATTTAAATGCGACATTTGTCAGGAGTCCTACGCAAAGCTCTTCAACCTTATTCGGCGCAAACATCAATGTCATCAAACACTTCAAAATACTGCTCACCAAGATGCCTGTTGGGACGAGGAGGTATTGTGCAGTGCGTTAGACCAGATCGGGGGAAAAAAAAAAGGTGTGTCAAGTGCTTAAACGAACTTAAGAAAAACAAAAGTTATAACGTTGTGCTATCGGAAGAGTCCAGCAATGAATCTGACGCTATTGTGCTTGAGAGTGTGGGAATAGTAAGAATGCCAGATATAAACTTTGGAGACATTATAATCATGCGTTCCAGCCATTTCAGCGTGTCTTGAACTATTTTGGAGGTGAATTCTATTCATTTTCTAGATGGTAGAAGAGATAATATTCTCTCATAATTTATTTTACTTGGTAAAAGAGTGATTATATGTTTATTCTTGCTATCACAATTATGTAATTCATGTTGCACTCTAATCTTAATTACTTGTAGTGGTTTCAAGACCTAAATAATATTGATTATTTTCATAAAAATTCTATGTTGTTGTTGTGGCTGCACGCTATGAATGTTTTAAATGAATCAAATGCTGATTGTCTATAAAAAAAACTAGCAATAAAATGTTGTTATTATTTTTTAAACCCCTAGAATATGTTGGTTGGAGAATCAAAGACAAGAAGGTGAAGACAATATACACGTAGCAACAATGCCAGAATGAAATATTAAATGCAGATTGGTAAATGTGAGTAGTCTATAATTTTAACTAATGGGGTTTAAGTTAATGTCACACACACACACATATTCATTTTTTCATTTATAAATTATAATTTTTGTGACGTTATATTTTAACCCCAGAGAGAAAGTAAAGAAAAGAAATAATTATTATAGAAACAATTGTTTTATCAATAATGTTTGAGACTGAGCCTCTAAGCTAAATAAATTTGTATTTATGGGATAGGAGAGGGTGGTGTTTGGGTGTAGACGTTAAAACACAAACATAAGAGATTTATAATATTTATTCACACAAATATAGCTCACACCTCGAAAAGTATACTCGGATTATTTACTTACACAAATAAAAGTTTTACAAATATAGCTCACACTACGAAAAGTATGCTTGATATATATATATATATATATATATATATATATATATATATATAAAAAGAGATATTTTTCGAATATGTATTTATGAGTATATCTTAAACCTTAATGGGAACAAACCAGGAAATATGCTAAGATACATAGGTAATAAATATATATATTAAAATGATACAAACTCTGTGTGAGACAATGATAATAATAAAGACATGTAAACATTTTTTTAAATATTATTCATATAATTATTTCAAATGTATGTCCATTTTTAGTGTATTTGCATGAAGATCTCCGGTTAAATAACAATAATAATGTTATTTATAAGTCTAATTGTAGTATTTCTAATGAGACAAACTATTATTAAATGAATATTATTTTACAGAGACAAAGTTTTTAGGGTTCTAGTTAATTTAAATAAAATATAATGAAAAATATATTCTGGAGATAAAATAGAAATGTTATGTCCAAAAGTTGAAAAAAATCCATTATTATTCTATAATAATATTTCTGATTGAAATATGTGTCCAATTAATAAGTATTATGTTTTATTCATAAAACAAACAAACATATAATCTTGTTGATCACAATAATCAATCTGTAAATATAAACTTTAAACCAAATTGTTCCCATATATTTAAATTTAAATTTTCAAAAATTAATTATTTGTAAATTACCCATAATTATTTGGTATTTGTAAAAAAAATGTAGGTTATTCTTATACGTCGTGAACAACTAATCCTTGATATTCATTTTGAATTCAATTTTCCCGGTTGGTTACCAAAAAAAATCCAAACTTTCCATATATTGTCGTAAGTAAACTAGCTTAAATTAGTTTATTTTAGATAAATAAAGAAACTGTGTTATTGATCATGCAAAGGAGATCCCCCCGATATCAATTTAAACCAGATCACTTAAGCCATTTTTAAAAATATTCAAAATAATAAAAACAGTTTTTCAAATTTAGCTCACTCCATGGAAAGTAAGCTTGGAATATTTATTTACACAAATCAAAGTTTTACAACTATAGCTCACATCCTGAAAATTTTTCTTGGAATATTTATTTACAAATATAGCTCACACCCTAAAAGTATGTTTTAAATATTTATTCACAAAAAACAAATTAGCCACTTAAGCAATAAAGAAATTTAATGTTCGCAAATATATTTTGATTTAATAATATATATAACTATTACAATAATTCATAATCAATACAATTATGAGGATCTTGAAATAATTTTAAATATCATTTAATGTTCGCAACTTTATTTTGACGAAATAATATATAAATTTTACATAAATTAATAGGTTGTTTTGTTTTAAATATCTAGGTGAAAATAATGGGGAATCACCTTACGCATCACCGCGTCAATATCATCGGTTGGGGTGTTGTTTGAATTTACAACTGGTGAAGGGGATGCTATTGTCATTATCGGTATATTACTATTGTCCATTGCGTGTCTTTGAATCCTAGTTCTCTTAGGCCACGTTGCACGCCTCCTACCGATACGCCTGGTTTGAACCCCCGAAGGCCGCGCGTGTGAAATGGGGGAGGCAATGTGGAAACCTGAAATACCTGGAGAGTGCAGGTCTTGGAACGTGGGTGGCAGCGCATCCTGGGGTTCCTGACGGTCCTGAGTGTCCTGGAGGGAACCCCCCCCCCCTCCCCGGGGGCTGTATGTCCGAGATTTGGACTGAGAGCCACACGCCCTCAGGAACAACGGTGGTTGGAGGCAACTGCTCCCTTGAAGACCGTATGGCCTGAAGGTCCTGCGTGTCTTAGAGGGAAGCAGGGCTCTGGCCCCCCGGGGACTGTGTTTCCGGGATTTGGACGGAGAGCCGCACGCCCTCAGAAGCCACGGTGGTTGGAGGCAACTACTTCCTTGAAGGTCATCGGCGGACAATGTTGGCCATTTAGGCGACCATAGCCTCTACAAGTTTATCCACCAACCTCAGACTTTCCCTGTTCTGTGCGATTTCAGCCACCTGCTTTACGACCGTTAGTCCATCAGCGCTCCAACAGGTCTCATATAAGAAATTAAACTAGATTTTACCAAAGTGTTTATCAAAGTCAAAGTGTTATTAAAGTGTGTGAGATGGTCTAAATGTGCATGAACACACAGCACTTCATGCAAAGAGTAAAACTTAGATTCGCTCAGGGAATGTAAACGCGGAAATTAATTGTGCACTACTTCGTTATAACTCGCTATGAACAGTGTTAATAGATTCTAGTACCATAGCGTAAGTAACACCCTAAATTACTTAATGTGTGAACTTTGGTGTAGTTTTTCTACAGCAAAATATAGACCTATTATTTCGTTTCACAAATCTTACGAGTTTTTTATTAATGTTTATTTTAGTATAAAATTGAGAAACAGCTCATTGCGGTACATCTTACAATTTATTTATATAAGTAATTTTAGATATGTAATAATATAAATAACTCATTAGCCTATTTATTCATTAACTATTGTGAAAGTTTCTTCTTGTCAATGCAACACAGATAGCTATTTTAAACATATTATAAATACAAACATTAAGAAATTTCGGATTTTAGTCACACATAATTGTAATTGTTTTCTTGCTGCGAACCAAAGAATCATGCTAGAGAAAAAAAAGTTTTGTTCATGAATATATTTTTAAAATGTAGGCAAGAAATTATCCAAGGTATTAAACAATATTTTTTAAAACAGAAAGTTCGGATTTTAGCCACACATAATAGTAATTGTTTTCTTGCTTCAAACTCGAGACCCAAGACCCTTGCTAGAGAAAATGATAGTAGCCTATAAATATATATAAATTTAGGTGCAGTTAAGAAATGGTCCAAGATATTAAATAATATTTGCCGAAGAGGAAATCGAACTGGAACTCTCTCTCACAGGCAGATCACTATATTAAGATTATATCCTTTAGACCCTCTTAAGATCAGCACCGGTTTTCCACTCTGATAGTTTTGCTTCAAAAACATTTCAACAAGCTATTAAGAATAAGGTTTATTACGACACTGAGCTACAGGCAGTGTAGCCAACGAGACAGCACGTGTGTGTTTATGTGAGTGTGTGTAGATTTTATCTAATTTATACCTTCATTAGGTGTGTAAACCAATCATACAAATAGTAAGACGTGTTACCGAACACTTTTTTTTTTATTAGGTGGTCTGGAGTAAATTTAATTTTAGAGAACACTTCAAATGTTTTGCTAAATTCCTTATATATGGATTATTACAAACAAATGAGAGATTAAATGAGACTAATAGTCACATGTAAATAACGGCGATGCTTTACCAACTCGCTAACCTAACACTTTAGACATATAACTGCACTCGGTACCATTGATATAGGTTAAATAGATACTATCTAATACACATATCTCAGAAAATTCCAGTTTAAAAGAATATACAAAATAATGTTAAAATTAAACGAAACTCTTCTAATCTATGTACCAGAACACATAGAATATTGAATCAGCCAGATAATGTCTGAAAGTCAGTTAGATTAACATTTTGAATCAAACTTGATTTTAGGACTAGCTTAAGCAAATGTTATTCAATGCACATAGATTTTTTAGACGGAATTAAAAAATGGCAGATTTTAGAACAGTCACAAATAGACATCCAACTAAAAATTAAATCATTGAATAAGTTAGATAAAGTTCTTAGTCGATTAGATCAAAATTTTCAATCAAACTTGGTTTGGGAATCGACTAAGCAAATGTTATTCGATACACATATATTTTCTATCAGGAATTTAAAAATGGTAGCTATTAGAATAGTAACAAATTTAATCCTGGCAATACACATCCAATTTAAAACTAAATCGACCTCTTTTTAAGCTATGTAACAGAACGGCTTAATACAAACAGAAGAGAATTGAAATACCTGATGTGGATGTTGATGAATGTTCCATAGTCTTTATTAGTCAGTCGCTCCATAGCTAATTTTCACGTGAAGAAAATAGAGCAGCTCTCAAATCACCCATATATATATATGAACCAAAACCCCTTTCACCAGAGAGCCAACGCCCCATCCTTTCTAATTTAGATCGAAAATAGAATCGGACAAATACAAAAGGTTAGTTTCCAGCTATGCTTATTGTTTTAAATTGGCACGATACAATTGAAATTAAAAAAATGTTAACTATAAGTATTATAGTGAATTGTCTTTTTATTTTTTTGCTGTTCAAAATTAAACTATTATATTAGGTGTTCGATGATAAACCAGTCCGTAAAATATTTTTTTAATATACATCCAATCTGATTATGAGACATACATTTACAAAGGAATAAAAGCATCACAAGGTATTACGGGTTAGCTAAATAAATGGTGAATGAAGGGACAGGGGTTTGAATCCTTGTCGTGCGTGTATACTGAGGCCGGTTTCCTCCTTCATCGTCCATGGCTTGTGTCCCTGACGGGTAGTAAGAAGACACATTTCGTTTTATAATATCATACTTATGCGGGTACATTTCTCCCCTTCTTATTCCACTCTACAAACTATGTCTATCTGTTTTTCTAGTTTCACACCTCACCTCCACTCAATTAGTTTAAGCATGCGACTGTTTGAGACGTGTAAAAATATAAAACCTTACACTTTGTGTTAGGAAACCATGTTTTATTTTATTTTATTTTTAGTACCGCATATTACTAACCGTTCATGTTATACGTATTAATGTGATAATTAGACTACTTAAAATGTAATAGGAATGAGAAAGAACGCATTTTAGAGGTAATCTACCAACATTTGCTTTCAAGGAGAGTAGGGAACCATTAGGAGAAAAAATTTCAAAACCCAAATGGGATTCGAACCTCGATCTTCCCCATCATGAACATACCTATAAAACTCGAGAGTGACGCCTTACACTATTCAGCCTCTGAAGCGAGTTTTTATCATGTTAATTTAATATTTAGTAATGCATTAACTTATTTGCTTTCACAGCAATGGCACGATAGCCATTTATATCAGATGGGCTTTGCTTTTTATAATATATAGTCACAAATGACTATTATTTACATGTATATTTTTCCATTAAAATTTATTGGAGGTACTTAACGTTGACTTTATGCACCGACTGATTATATCAGTACATAACCTACAATCTAACTTTAATCTATGACATACAGAATGCCCATTCCCCAGGGAATTAATGAATCACTATGAAAGGGGGAAACCTATATTCCATCGATTATACATTTTTCATCCATTCCGGGAATCGAGTCCAGGAGCTCTTGCTAGGTAGGCAAACACACTACCAAGAGAGCTAAAGTGCAGCTCTTACAATTATATATTTTTTCATTGTTTATCCAATACTATAACAGATGTGAACTGAGACAATTAATATTTGGAAATCCTTTTCGGAATAATTTAATTTGGTCAAGATAATTGCATCCAGCTCGGTGACCGTGTGGTCTAATGCGTTACTCTCACGATATACAAGACTACTGATGACAAGGAGATTGAAGTTCGAATCTCAGTCGAGAGTACTGCTGTCTGTTTTCCACTCTTACTCCACACAAATGTGGGTACACTTCCTCTAAGTATAACGTTTAAATTCTATAAAATATTGAGAATAATTAGTACAAATGTGTTAACTGTTTGGTTGCGAAAATGTGGGTATATTTAATAACGTAAAGATGTGGGAAGGAATTACCTATCCAACATTTATTAGCGATGCTAAAAACTCCTTTGGATCTCAGGTTATGACATGATGTACTCAGCAAAAGATAGCGTTGTTCAAATCCAGCTTCAAACATGCCAAATGTGGAGTTCCAATTTGAAAGGCCCCATTATGCAACACCTTCGGAGTGTGAATTCCCTCCTCTTTACTTTCTCTCTATCTTAAAGGTAGAGAAAGTATGGTGATCGTCAAAAAAATCGAACTCGAGATTTTGATGAATTTTGACGTTTCAAGTCTCCCTGAATCAGAAAAAGTGGTTTTTGAATTTCCGTCTGTCTGTCTGTCTGTCTCTCTGTCTGTCTGTCTGTCTGTACCTCCAACTAGAGCCTAAACTATTTTACCTATTGAGCTGAAACTTGATATCTAGGGTTTTCATACGGTTGCCCCGAGGTGTTTTTGAAATTGGATATCTACCCCTAAAATTAAGGGTAGTTTAACGAAGGGTAAAAAGAGAAAATTCGATTTTCTCAAAATCGGCTCTAACGATTTTGATTAAATTTCATTTATAAACATTAATAAATATTCCAAACAAAATGACTACCCTCAATATTTCGGCAAAATGGCTTTAAGGGCTCTGGTCTTTTGCGTTAATTAACATTTTTTATATTAACTCCGAAACTATTTGAGATATGAAATTACTTAGCATTACTAATATGTATATATATTTATAATACAAATATTTTATTCGAAACATATTTTTATAAAATCAATAACCCTCAATCTATACGCAATTATATGATTTTTTAAAATTTTTGGACATTAAAGTTTAAGTATTGCGACCGTAAAAAAAAACTAACCTGAAATGTTGATGGACGTCGACGTCTCATCACTCCCACACCCCTAAAAAATAGTCTTTACAATGCCGTCTGTCTGTGTGTCTATAAAAAATTAAAATTAAGGGTAGTTTACTGAAGGGCGAAAAGAGAAAAATTTGGTTTTCTCAAAATCTGCTCAAACGATTTTGATTAAAATTTTGTATCTAGGCGTTGATTAAGATTATAAATAAACTGGCTATTTTCATTTTCCTATGAAAATGATTTTTAGGGTACTTTACAGAAGCGTTAATTTCCGTATCTCCACAACTTTTTGAGAAACTAAACAACTTATAGTTGCAAAATTGTAGGACTATTAGATATAAAAAACTTTTATTTGACATATATTTTTATAAAAGCAACAGTTTCTGAGCTATTTGCAAATATATTAATACAATTTTGTGAGCTTTCGTTGTAAACAAATACTACTTAAATCTTAACGCATAAATTCTCCAATGCCATATAGTAATTAAATATAAGTAAGTATCTAAAAAAGAATATTAATTTTCCTTAAAACTATTAGGAGAAATGTTTGCACAGCAATGATCTATCTCCATTTTAGACTCAATAGTCAATATTTACATTTTTTATTGGTCAAAATGTATAAATGAATAATTAAATATCAATGCGATGACTTGAAGATGTGCAACACCTTATTAAATGTTAAAACTTTAACCAGAAATCGAAATTTTAATACGAAGTGTTGACCCTTGTGGAAGACATTAAACTGTTTGAAATACTCTTAGATGGACAAAGATGCGCCTCTTTTCTCATTGATTATATATCATTGTATATTATTGTATATCATGGTATATCATTGTATATTATTTTATGTGATACAATGTACATTGTTCCGTTCAGAAATCTTGTGAGTTTATAGAAAGAGAGAGAAAGTCTGTGTGGTGCGCCGTACCATCTATTTTCAGAGGTCAAAGCCGCTTACTTACAAGACCATTTGTAATGGAAAGATACCTGTATGTCAATGCTCCTAAAGACTTGTAAACAAGAACATGGCTGCAACATCGAAAATTCCCATTCAATTTCTAAATTTGAATGTAGTTCGAAAAAAAAAAGTTCGTCACACCGATATGCTGGAGGTAATTTGTTTTGTGTAAACGTTATTTATTATGTTAATAAAATATGGATTCGATCATTAAATTATATTTATATTTGTATTTTATATTACTTATGAATTTTTTTAAAGATGTATAATCAGAAAAATATAGATGAGAACATTAAATGATATGTAAAATAAATTCAAGTATCTCATAATTGTATTCAATACTACTTATAAATTAATGTAAAAGCTATACATTATATCTGCAAAATATAGTTTAGAACATTAATCGATATTTAAAATAAAACTTCTGTTTTGATGTTTTAAGTTGTTTAACGCGATTTTTTCGTGTAAAGGCTGACTGCCGAGGACTGTGGAGTTTGAAGTTCAAATCTTAGTCGAGTAAACTAGAGGTTTTTTCCACTTCCCCTCACTTCCTCTAAATTCAAACTTACCAATTATCAATCCGTTAGCGTAATTAGTACTTAAGGAGCTCAGAGTTAGAATCTAGATCGGATAAACTAGAGGTATTTTTCACTCTCCCTCTACGCAAATGAGGGCTCACTGCCTCTAAATTCAAACTTACCAATTATCAATCCGTTAGCGTTATTAATACTTAAGGAGTTGAAAGTTCAAATCTCGGTCGGATAAACTAGTAGTGTTTTCCACTCTCCCTCCACGTAAATGTGGGCTCAAACCTCTCAATCATCAATTCGTTAGCGTAATTAGTACTTAAGCGTATAACCCGAACAGGGTAGTAAGACGTGGTGCTAAAACATTTTTGAGCTCGCGTGCGTGTGGATGTGTGACTCCTAAACTTAAACCAAATTTAAATAAAATCATAAACAAATATTCAAACAGTAAAATAATATTAATAGTATCCAACAACATATTTGTCAATTGGGTTTGACAACTATAGGGCATGAAGTACCCGTCGAAAGATATCACGGTTCAAATCTCTGCTGGGTGAGGTTGGGGGATGTGAATACCTGCCGAAGTGTACTGTTGGTGGTTCTCATTAAATTGTTTCCCACTCTCCTTCCACGTAAACGTTGGCACATTTCCTTACTGCCCCCTCCCCACAAATGTGGATTAGAACTTCCCAGTTCCGAATACAGCTGGACTCGTGGTTCCGCTTTTTCTTTCAATCTTTTCTAATATTTGGTTTGGTTGAAGTGTACATAGAGAAGATCCAGCCTCGTAAATATTGTTAACTCTCTATAAAGAGTGCATAAAAATAGATACCCGCCTTGGTGGCGTAGTTGGCAAACACGCAAGATTCTTGTTGAGCTAGACTGATCGAGGTACGGGGAATATCGATGTACGAATCTTGGTCGGTTGAACTGGGGTGGATTTTCCACTCTCCCTCCACGCGCAAATGTGGGTTCACCTTTTCTAAATACAACCTTTCCGATTCCTAGTCCGTTAGGGTAAAACGTACATAAGCGAACCTGAATGGTTAGTAATACACGGTGCTAAAAAAGTATATAAAGAAGTAAAATAGATAAAAAAGATAGATAAAAAAAAGATAAAGAAGTAAAATAGATAGCAAACTCATGCTAATCTGCACGGCCGTGGTTAAGGAGGGTTGGTCGCTGTTTCGGTGTCACATAGAAAAAAGGGGACCTCTCCCCTGATTGACCCCTACCTTCCCCTCATCATACAACCCCCACGGTTATATCGCATGAGGGTGACTTTAATTTTGGTCGATACCTGCGGTCATTAAGGGACTCTAGTTTGAGCCCATACCGGTACTTGGAAGGTTTTGTTTTGACTATTTTGTTTATGATTTCACACTATCATAGTTAAATATCGATGGTTGCGGGCCTCAAGTCATCAGACTTGCCCTAAGGGGAATAAGTGTATTGAAGCCCGAACCGGCAGCAAAAACGCTGTGGAAAAACAACTGTTTTGGAGTCCAAAAAGAGACATTTTTCAACCTACATTTATAAAATAATACTACAGTTTCGCTGATTTTTTATAGATTTTTATAGTAAATCAAAATAGGTTGCTGCAGATCACTTGTCTTGACGTATGAATACGAGAAACCAGATTAAGTTGCTTTTCTAGTTGAGGACTGTAGCTCGGTGAAACAGTGCTCAGCTGTCGTGTTCATCTCTAGGATTCGGTTCCAAACTTGTTGGGGTGCAGTGAGAATAAATCTCGATATTGAGATTATTCTTGTATATATATGTATGCTTTCTCTCTTGCGGGCCGGTCTGCTCGTTTATATAATGGAACAAGAATATCTAATAATAAAAGGAAGGATTTGTCTATTTGTGTGTGTGCTTGTTTTGATACATTATTTAGTCAAAATATAGTTGCGAACTTTAAATTCAATATTACTTACGAATTAATATAAGAGTTATATAATATTATTAGCACCGCATCTTACTACCCTTTCGCTTTATACGCACTTACGTTAATGTGTAATGGTAGGGTGATTGTGAGATGAAATGGAGGACCTACCGTTTAACGTGGAATCCGAACCAGGATGGAGCCCTGGCATTCTTAACATGAGAACATTAAATGATATTTTCTGTTGTTATAAGTGGCTCAATAAATAAAAGACTGTTTCTTTTTTTCACTTTATCCTTTGGTAGCAATCTTCCAACACAATGCATTTTATAATAATTTTTGTATAATTTCATCGATGGTCGCATGGTCTAAGGCGTTACTAGACGACCGATTAGAGGGTAATCGACATTTGAAGCAAATGCCGGTACGCATTCTACCCAATCTAGAAAGATCTGGTCGACTGGAAAAATACTGAGGGTGCAGGAAGTACGTACATTCTATCAGACATTAGCTGCGCTAAAGATATCGAGATTCGAGTCCTGGTGTGCACGCCGTCTAAATGTCAGGCTCATCTAATTCTGTTGGGGGGAAATTTAATCCCCAGTCATGTAAACTGTAGGTATTTCTTAATCATCCACATGGCTATTACCTACATTCACGCATGTCAACGGACGATACCATAAAACCAATTTTAGAAGACTTTTTCGGTGGGGATAGAGGCCCCTAACTGATCATTTCCAAGGCCCCATAATAAGAGCTGTGCCAATGCTCTCTTGTTGCAGGAAAAAACCCATTACCACATATATGTGGGATTACGACATCATTCAGGTTCGTGATCTATTCCTGTCTCGACTTGTCTTGTCGAGCCGCCAAACGGGCGCCAGGTTGTGACACACGGAAAACCCATTTCCACATAGTGGTGGAGGAGGGATTACGACACCGATGGGGCAAGGGGGTGGGGATACGACATCATTCAGAGTCGTGATCTATTCCTGTCTCAACTTGTCTTGATGAGCTGCCATACTGGGGCCAGTCATCGGGGAAAACCCATTATTACATAGGGGTTTGCGACACAGGGAATCCCGATTACCATACACGGGGGTTGCAACACATGACTTGAAGGAGGGAGAATGAGTGGAATTGAAAGGGGTCTCAAGGCAGGGTGAACCATTTCTCACTCTCTACGCTAAGCGGCCGTTGGGAAAGGTTCGTGCTGTGTGTTCCGGGATGTGAAAGGCCACATCGGCTGCCAGCTTTTCTCATTCTACTATTCGCTACCGTCGGGAGATGTTGGTCCTGTGTGTTTCCACGCCCGACGCCGTGAACCACACGCCAATAAATAAAATAATGTACTCCAACTCTCATCCCAATTCTTTCCAAGAATAAAAAACTATAATCACACATAAAATCAATGGATCAAAAACCAACATGCCTGGAACACTTGAAAGAGGTTAGTGCAGGGGGTTTGTGGTGACTGTGGGGGGAGGAGAAAGCCAACAGCTTAGCCCCCAATCAGAGATTGAGGGGCTTAGAGGGAGGGGAAAAGTTAACATCCAATCAGAGAGCGAGGGGGCGTCGTCACGTGACCAAATCCAGCCAATTAGTTTCGGGGACATATGTCAAATTGGGGCCATACACCCCACCTGCTACTTTCGAATAAGTTAGAATATTCCTATTTCTAGAGTTATTAGGGTTAATTAACCAAATATAAATGTTCTCTCTAACTTCTGTCAGTTCTTTGTCTACTACGTATTAGTACCTATTTGACCAACCTAATGTTTTCTACCTTGATAACGGAATACAGTTATTGTTAACTAATTGAATAAAATCTTGTCTCTCATATATATTTCTATATCATTTTGGTTGCTTTTTAATAAACTCATTTGCAAAATTTATATTTTTCTATGATGCATTTTCCTTCCTTTTCCCTCATCAAGTATAACTTATCTAATTATGTAAGAGCAATCGTTTAGTTTTCTACGTGATAAGAGAATCAATGATTCATTAGAAACACCTCAAAAGACTGTGTTCATCAACTCTTCAAGTTCATTACCGGATATTAATGTGCCAATAGCACCAATGAAGCTCATGAACATATTCATGCCACCTAATCTTGGTAATACATCAGTTAACATTTCAGGTTGAGACCACATGACGTTCAATATAACTCTGTAAAGTTGTTGGTCTTCTGTGAAATTGGTGCAGTGCTAACCACTTTCTTTGGTTAAACGTCGAGCTTCAACCAAAGCTGTCATGAAGGTGGTGGGGTCAAATGGTGTGATATCGATTAATGGAGTGTACACAACATTTGTAGCTGGTTGAATAGATCGCTTTCGTTCTATTGAAAGTATTGTATTGAACCCCCCAAATCCTGGAGTATCTGGAACATTTGCGATGCTATACAAAAATTCATAGTCTGTTTATGTGAAGCTTTAAGAGAAGCAACAGCCTGAGCAAGGTCTCTAAAAGGTATAACGGTTTTAAGACAGTATTTATCTGGTAATACTGGTTTCTTTGGACCAATAAAAATTTCTAATTGCACATTGAGGTCTGTATATTTTATATCACACATAGAAATAGGTTGTATTGTATCAGTCATCGATAGCGTAGCGTTGGCATTTGAGGCTGAGTCACTATCAAAGCAAGGGAATGTGTTGATACAAGTCCATTTTGTGACGATATATTTACATCAAAGTTGTCTGCTATGGTTTGCACTACTCCTAAGGAACTATTAGTAACTGGAGCCAATGATAGATCTTTAATATATTTGGTATGCTGCAGATCCTTTGAAGCGAAGACATTCTTTATATGAACAACATATTCCATAATCCTATAGACGCTCAACAATTGCTTTGTTATTTGTTATTTAGAGAAATAGCAATAGCTACTTGTTAAGTGGTATTTCCGTGCAGTATTTGACTTGTTACCATATTTACAATCACAATGCAAGGGAATTAGGATGTGGATTCTTCTTCAGTAATTTCAGCAAGAAGATGTAAATGTGCTGGACTGATCTCTGTTGCTAATAAATTTAGTTCCGAACGAGTTTTATACTCCTTTTTGTTATTTATTTAAAACTTTTGTTTCTTTCTTGATAATTTTTCCCAATGTTTTAATACAATATTCATCCTCGTTAGATATTTGAATATTTATTAACTGAACAGCGATTTTACGAAACATGAGTAGATTGGCATATTCGTTCGACGAAGTAGATAAAATTTCATCATGAAATGCTGATTATATTTTCAGTATCAATTGAGAACGACTTAATAGACCCCACCAAAACTATTGTAAATATTATCTTCTCGAGTTCAATAGATGGCCAAATTTTTATAAGTTTTCTGCAAATGTAGAAATAAGTTTAGTGTAAGCTGTATCCATCTGAGTATCTACTAAGCGGATATTTTAATGGGCATAATTTATATTTCATGGACTCATAAACTTCGACTACAATCCTTATGATATCTTCCATCAGCTTCATGAAGCTCTGAAACAGCTCCTTGCAAACGAAGAATAACTTCATGTGACCATACATAATTGCACTCATAACACATTTCCGTGATTGAATCTTTGAATGATTTTGTGTATGATGGGTCAGTAGGATCTTTTGTACGACATAAGTAAGCTGGCTGCCATATTTGTGAATTCTTGACGTCATTGGTAACAATGCAATCCTTTCCACAGAATAAACAGTCATTTCTAAAGATAATATACCTACACTGCTTTTGCAAAGACTTTTAGCAGGAGGTGCTTTACAGGAACTGGCTGTGTGACTGTGATGTGACTTATTTTTAACACTCTTGATGTTACTTTTACATGTGTAGACAGACACACACTTCTTGTGACATTTCACGGTCATATTCTTACTGTGAAGAATTTGCTTTTCCAATTCTAAATGCAGGTCGTCACCTCGTTTCTTACTTGATTGTATGATTGTTCAAATACGGGCTTCAGCAGAGTTAATCAAACGCGCGTTTGTTATATGACACTTAAACAGACACTTTTATTTTTCTTCCATTGTATTGTCCTGCTACCAATCACTTACTGAATTCTAAATAGCCGTCAGTTCAGCACCAGAGGGAAATTATTATGCTCTCTTGACATCTGAAAACAAGAAGGATTTAATCGGATGTAATAATTTGTATTAACAAAATACACGTTTTATATCAATAAACATGAAATCTAAAAAAAAAAAAAAAAAACAAGATTCGTATAAAGCATAGTTTTGTTTACATCAACGGTGTAATATTATAAAGATTGTAAATGTTAAAGCAGTAAATATCCATTGCGATGAAGTCATAAGACATACTACACTCATTTAGATGAAATCCAGATGTATAGAGCTTTCAATTAATACCAAACATGGACATATTTAGTGTAAGCTGATCAACATCCTGACAACAGATATGCATTATAGGACCATACAATTAATGACGTCATATTTAAAAACGCTCAAGGATTTTAACCATATACCCATCATATTCGGTTTCAGCAACGTTTTTACATATAGGAACCATCAAAATATATTGTATATACCAAAATTTTGGGTTAAGTTGTAAAAGCTTCATTGGGCCCCAGATTAATTTATCTTAAGTCTTATCTAAAAAAATATTATTTACAATATTTTAGTGTTTTTTACGGAAATTAAAACTATATATTTTTGGATTGCTATAAAACTGAATAAATGTTAATCTAATATATTTATAACTGTCACCATTGCGACTAATGAGTAATTTAGTAATATTATTCCAGGAATGGAATAGTAAATGATCCATAAGATTTTCACAATAATTATGGATGAGTTTAATAGCTTAAAATTAGTGTCTTTGATGTTCTTCATTTTAGTTAAAATAGAGATAATATCCAATATAATAATAGTAAATTTTCACTATAAAGCTAAATAGATCTCGAATCCCATGGGCTAAGAAACTGACATTTTTCAGACAGGTAACCTCAAACCCAAAAGAGGGCAGGAATATATAGTGACCCCAAATTCTTATAGGAGCCCCCAAACTGGGGAGTTTCCAAAGAACCCAAGTAGAAAAAATCTCGAGACTCAAAGAATCTAAGAAGCTGAAACTTTTCAAACAGGTTGCCCCTGAAATTAGATCCCAACAGAGTTAATAAAGGAAGGTGGTATTATGTTACTAATAGAAATTCATAAACTGCCATTATTCCATCTTTAACCATGAGGTTTAACGACAAAAATGGAAGGAATATACTATAGCAAGCAATTTTTTAAAAAAGGAGATAAAACAGAGTGTATTAATTATAGAATTATCTCACTACTACCAACATGCTATACAAATTTTAACAAAACAATTTTAATGAAATTTACGCCATATACAGAATAAATAATGGGGTATCCTCAGTGTGGATTTCAACGAAACAGACCAATCACGGATGAGATTTATACTATTCTACAAATATTAGAAAAAATTTAGAATACAACATGACGTGATCATCAATAGCACAAATATTTTAAAAAGTCCTATGATTCATTTAAAATAAAAAAATTATATGAAATTATATTTAAATTTGGAATAGCCAAAAAACTTACCAAGATAATTGAGGCATCTTCAACAGATACACATTCCAGGGTACGGCTTGGACTTTACTTATCAGACACTTTTTAAATACATAATGGGTTGAAACAAGGAGATGCACTTTCTAAAATACTTTTTAATCTATTCTTAGAATATGCTAATAGGGTAATGCACGAGAGTAGGGAAGTGTTGACATTAAACAGTATACTTAAGCAATTAAGATGCACACAGGATCTAGCTTTGTTAGGCAATAGTATTGAAGCAGTTGCAAGAAATTCATAAATTGTACTAGAGGCTGGTAAGGAAATTGGTTTAGAAGTTAACGATGAAAAGACAATATCACAAATAAAAGACAAATTGTGGACGATAATTTAGATTTTGTAGTGAACAACATAAAATTTGAAGGGTTAATGAGTTTAAATATTTAGAAACAATTTTAACTATCAACAACTATATTTGTTTGTAGATTAGGAAAATAAAACAGTCGGAAAATGCATGCTTTTACTCGTTTAGTAAACTATTGACATTTCACCTGCTTTTAAGGAATGTAAAACTCAGAATACATAAAACACTAATTATTTACCGGCTGTTATATATGGGTGTGAAATGTTGTCTCTTACCTTACATGACAGGAAAAAAAAATCCTTTCGGAAGATATTTGGTCCATAAAGAGAGAATATACTGAAGAGTAGAGGGTGCTACATAATTATGAGTTACATAACTTGTACTTATCACATTACATTGTGAAAGTCTCATTGTTTAAGGTGGGCAGGACATGCAGCATGAATGGAAGAATATAAAAATGTATTCAGGATACTAACTGGAAAACCCAATGGGAAGACCTGGACACAGATGAGAAGATAACATTGAAATGTACCTAAAAGAGATAGGGTTTAATGAGGTGGACTGGATAGAATTATCTCAAGAAATGAATAGGTGGATTAATTTTGTAGGTAAGTGCGGCAATAAACTTTCGAGTTCCTAATGGCATAGAGTAAGTCAGAAGGTAGTCAATCATTTAGGGCCGTATGCATAGCAAGTTTAGGTAGTCAATGAATCAAGACCTTATCCATAATAAGTGTATACAGTTAATCAATCAGTACCATAAATATAGTAAATATAGATATGCAATCAATCAGGACCGTATTTAGACTTAATGTAGGCGGTATATAAATCAATACCTTATGCATAGTAAGTGTATGTAATTAATAACTCAGGAAGTATTCATAGTAAAATATATAGGTAGGCACTCAATCATGACTTTGTTTGTAGATAATGTAGGTAGTAAATAAATCAGGATTGTATTTATAAATAGTTTAGGTAGTTAATTAATCTGGACTTTAGGCATAGTAAATGTTAATAGTAAATCAATCAGGACCATATGCATAGTAGGTGCTGGTATTAAATCAATCAGGATCATATGCATAAGTGCTGGTAGTGAATCAATCAGGACCGTATATATAGCTAGTGTAGGCAGTAAATCAATCAGGGCCGTATCTATATTAAGTGTAGGTAGTAAATAAATCACTACCGTATCCATAGTAAGTGTAGGTAGTTAATAAATCAGGACCATATTATATTTAGAGTAGGTAGTAATTCAATTAGGACCATAAGTTTTTATATCCTAAACCTCCTTTGTCAAAAAATAAAATAACGCTTCTGTATGCGTGTATATATATATGTATTTTAAAATTGATATAATAATTTCAGCAAATATTATTTTTGAATAGCTGCTATGGGGATCGCCAAATTTGAGAAAGACTTTTTCTCTTGAAACTTAAAACTTTCTATTCAACAATAAACCACACTGATAATGATCCCGGTAAGATGTACTTAGGGTAATTTACCTAAACTGTTTTCCCCTCTGCCTCCACGCAAATTTAAATACACCTCATTTAATTTCAACCTTCCTTATCGTTAACACAGAAGAATAATTGTTACATACGCGAGTAATCCACGCGGGTAATAAGACGCGCTGATAAAATAAAATAACCGTTGATATTATTATGTGTAGAAAATTAACCTAAACTTACCTACTACACCAATATTCTGTTTATTTAGGCAAAAAAAAGTAGAAGTTCTAAAAATACTAACATCTACTCGCACACCCTTCCACTCTTCCATAAGTATGGCAATACTACTTTAAAATTGGTGACTGATCGTATTTTCGTGTCCTTTGTATTTTAGAGGAACTAGCCCTTGTAGAAAGAACGCCACATGCCTACCACGAGGTGCCGATGGACCAGGGGGTCACCTTATCGTGGAGTGACGTCAGCGTGTACGTCAAGCCTTTAGAGATAAACCTCTTCAGTCCCGGCAGACCAGGCGTCTACAAGATGCTTGTTAACAATGGTAAGATTCTTTTGACCGATGCTCTGTCAGACTTTATTCTTGAGAGACTTAATTCTGTGTGTCTGTAGTACGTTTAAACAAATGTCATTCGCAACTCAAAGGGAAACTGCAACAGAAAGATTTGAGCTACCACTAGCTTACTAAATAGCTAAATTTGAATATGTTAAGGAATATGATTTTTATTAGAGCATCTTATTTACAGAACTTTTACCTTTGAAATGACTAAGTTAATTCCAATAAAAATGCTATAATCATGAACTAACTTAACCTAGAAAAAAACTATGACGGTAGGCACGCTTCAGTCCGGTCAACTAGACGCCGCCAAACGAGCACGGCAACTGGTCATTGGGAAGACTGGGCACCAATAGAACTGGGCGCCAGGGGCAATTTATTTTAAATGTTATAATCAGTGCTCAAATTGGAAAATTTAAAAAACCGAAACGGTAACAACAACAACAACCATTAATTCCTTAATCTATTTTACGTCATGAAGCTATTACATTGGTAGAACCTATTGCATGGTCTATACACACTTAAGTAAGCTGCATGCTAAGTCATGCCAAATTAATTGACTTTCAGGGAAATTAACATTACATTAAAATTTACAATACTAATCTGATTCATTGATAATTACAATTAATTAATATTAATTTATATTGAAACAATAAATACACTGCCATAGTAAAACGATATCCAATATTTAACTATGTAGGTAGGCACTAGTCTAAAAACATATAATAATACTTATAATTAATTAAAATCATTTGTAATCAAATTCAAAACTATTTTCAGTATATAAATTAATAATTACATATTTTGACATTAATATACAACGTGTTTCTAAAACATTGCATCAAACTTTGGGAGGATACTCCTTGGGTGAAATTAGAATAATTCTCATAAGCAACCTAGGGTCCATCTTCAATATTAAGGGCGGTATACACCCCTAAAGACAGAGCTAAAAACGACTGTTGTGTGAAATATTATGAAAACTGCTTTGGGTATTACAACGAATCTTTGTATACTACTTATTGAAACCTTGATCATTAATAAACTAAATGTGCTGTTACCGTTACCCATCCCCATCATGTAAAAAAGGGGGGGTTGTAACACATTTTTTCTAAAATAAAATTTGTCAGAGTAAGTATTACCAATTTTTACTTAAGATTACAAAAGCAGGAATCAAAATTAACAAAAAAGGTGTCTCGGAGAAACTGTATAGCTTTCCCCGTTTCTGAGATAATCACACAAGTTTGAGATCAGAGCCAAGTGCAAATGCCTGCCAGGTAGGCAGCCAGAATCGCAGTTTTATTTCGCAATGCAGTCGTTTAACCATTTTTACCGGCACGTGTAACTATGTATCACGTAGATTTGGTAAACAAGGCTGGTTTGTGTGTTATGATGGAGAAACTCTGATACTTTTCCTTCTTCATAAGCTCCGATGTGTTGCTATTTATTACATTAGTGAGTTATGCTTACACAGTTCACATTTGGGTTGGATTTTATTTATTACACTCACTGGAATATTGAAAGCTACATTAAGAAATACAAATGGTAGTTATTGCATGTTTTAGTTCCTAGCTTCAAAAGCAGATTCATAGCAAGTGTTCAAAATGGTGGCCCCTAACGTTATTGCAATAATTAAGGCGACTTATTAATGACTGGCGTACTCTTTCGAAAACACGTGGAGTTTCTTGAACCTTATCACATGCAGCAACTATCCTGGCTAACAGGTCTTCCTCAGATTCAACAGCTGTCTCGTACACCAAAGCTTTGACAAAGCCCCACAGAAATAAGTCTAACGGATTTAGGTCAGGAAAGCGTGGTGGCCACGCAACAGGCCCACCTCTTCCTATCCATCGGGCAGGAAATGCAGTGTTGAGGTAGTCACGCACAGCTCTTGTGAAATGAGGTGGGGCACCGTCATGTTGTAGTCACATGCGTTGTCTAACGGAGAGCGGTACATTCTCGAGGAACTGTGGCAATGCAAATTTCAGAAATTGTTAGTAGATGTGGCCAGTCAAACGTCGTGGCATCAGGTAAGGGCCAATGAGATGGTTACCCACAATGCCTGCCCAGATGTTGACAGAAAATCTATGCTGGTTGCCCATGATGATAGTTGCATGAGGGTTCACGTCATTCCAAATGTGACTATTTGTACTATTAAAATAGCCGTCTCTGATGAATGTTGCATCATTAGAAAACAATATTATAGTGGAGAAATAAGGAACCACTCCGCACTGCTGCAGAAACCAGTCGGAGAATTAATGTCGAGGAGCATAATCTGCTGGCCCCAATGCCTGCACCTTGCGCATGTGGTACGGATGCAGCAGCTGATCATGCATGACACGCCATACTGTGGAATTGGACACATTCGTTTGATGCGCAATGGCACGTGTGCTTGTTGACGCGTTATCATCCACAAAATTCAGTACCTCTTCTTCAACAATTGGAGTGCGAACATTCCTCGGGTGACCAGCTCTCCCTCGTAGCTGAAATGTACTTGTTTCACGAAGTCGCTGAGTGACATTGGTGAAGGTCTGGTGATAAGGTTGACGTCGCGCAGGATATATATCGTGGTACAACCGTGCAGCTGCTCTTGCGTTTCCTCTAGCTTCACCGTACAGCATGAACATGTCTGTCATTTCTGCGTTTGTGTACTTTGCCATTTGACTAGTAATACGCGCAACATGCAGTGAAGTCGTGTGGACTGTCGCAGTCTGCTCGTGGAGGGAGGGGAAGATAGTGATAATAAGAGTGGGGGAAAGGAGGGGGGTGAAGCAACACAGCTTTATTGGCTCCCTACCTGGCAGGAATTAACACTTACCTTTGAAATTAAACATGCATGATTATCTCAGAAACGGGGAAAGCTATACAGTTTCTCCAAGACACCTTTTTTGTTAATTTTGATTCCCTGTTTTGTAATATTAAGTAAAAATTGGTAATTCTTACTCTGACATATTTTATTTTAGAAAAAATGTGCTACAACCCCCCCTTTTTTACATGATGGGGGTGGGTAACGGTGACAGCACATTTAGTTTATTAATATTCAAGGTTTCAATAAGTAGTATAAAAAGATTCGTTGTAATACCCTAAGCAGTTTTCATATTATTTCACACAACATTCGTTTTTAGCTCTGTCTTTAAGGGTGTATAGCGCCCTTAATATTGAAGATGGACCCTAAGTTGCTTGTGAGAATTATTCTAATTTCACACAAGGAGTATCCTGCCAAAGTTTGATGCAATGTTTTAGAAACACGTTGTATAAACATTACATTATTGTTAGCATTGTTGTTTCGCATCTCTCAAATCCTTTTAAAAAATAAATGGTACGGCACACCGCACAGACTTTCTCTCTCTTTCTATAAACTCCTAAGATTTCTGAAGGGAATAATGTACATTGTATCATCACCACTCCAAATAAGAACACGCATAAAATAATATACAATGATATATAATCTATGAGAAAAGAGGTGCATCTTTGTTCACCTAAGAGCATTTCAAACAGTTTAATGTATTCCACAAGGGTCAACACTTCGTATTAAAATTTCGATTTCTGGTTAAAATTTTAACATTTTATAAGGTGTTGCAGATCTTCAAGTCATCGCATTGATATTTAATTATTCATTTATACATTTTGACCAATAAAAAATGTAAATATTGACTATTGAGTCTAAAATGGAGATAGATCATTGCTATGCAAACATTTCTCCTAAGAGATTTAAGGAAAAATAACATACTTTTTTAGATACTTATATTTAATTACTCTATGGCATTGGAGAATTATTGCGTTAAGACTTAAGTAGTATATGTTTCCAACTAAAGCTCACAAAATTGTATTAATATATTTGCAAATATCTCAGAAACTGCTGCTTTTATAAAAATATATGTCAAATAAAAGTTTTTTATTTATAATAGTCCTACAATTTTGCAATGATAAGTTGTTTAGTTTATCCAATAGTTGTGGAGATACGGAAATTACGCTTCTGTAAAGTACCCTAAAAATCATTTTCATAGGAAAATGAAAATAGCCAGTTTATTTATAATCTTAATCAACGCCTAGATACGAATTTTAATCAAAATCGTTTGAGTAGATTTTGAGAAAACCAAATTTTTCTCTTTTCGCCCTTCAGTAAACTACCCTTAATTTTAAGTTTTTATAGACACACTGACAGACGGCATTGCAAAGACTATTTTTTAGGGTTCGGGGGGTCATGAGACGTCGACATCCATCACCATTCCAGGTTAGTTTTTTTACGGTCGCAATACTTAAACTTTAATGTCCAAAAAGTTAAAAAAATTCATATAATTGCGTATAGATTGAAAGTTATTGATTTTATAAAAATATGTTTCGGATAAAATATCTGTATTATAAATATATATACATATTTTTAATGCTAAGTAATTTCATATCTCAAATAGTTTCGGAGCTATTTAAAAAAATGTTAATTGACGCATCAGACCGGAGCCCTTAAAGCCATTTTGCCGAAATATTGAGGGTAGCCATTATGTTTGGAATATTTATTAATGTTTATAAATGAAATTTAATCAAAATCGTTGGAGCCGATATTGAGAAAATCGACTTTTTCTCTTTTTGCCCTTCAGTAAACTACCCTTAATTTTAAGTTTTAATACACACACAGATAGACGGCATTGCAAAGACTATTTTTTATGGTTCGGGGGGTCATGAGACGTCGAAATCCATCAACATTTCAGGTTAGTTTTTTTACGTTCGGACAATTAAGCTTTAATATCCAAAAAGCTAAAAATATATATATAATTGCGTATATATTAAAAATTATTGATTTTATAAAAATATGTTTCGAATAAAATACTTGTATTATAAATATATATACATATTTGTAATGCTAAGTAATTTCATATCTCAAATAGTTTCGGAGCTATTATAAAAAATGTTAATTTACGCATCAGACCGGAGCCCTTAAATCGATTTTGCCGAAATATTGAGAGTAGCCATTTTGTTTGTAATATTTATTAATGTTCATAAATGAAATTTAATCAAAATCGTTAGAGCCGATTTTGAGAAAATCGACTTTTTCTCTTTTTTCCCTTCAGTAAACTACCCTTAATTTTAGGGGTAGATGTCCAATTACAAAAACCCCTCGGGGCAACACTATGAAAACCCAAGATATCAAGTTTCAGCTCAATCGGTAAAACAGTTTAGGCTCTAGTTGGAGGTACAGACAGACAGACAGACAGACAGACAGACGGAAATTCAAAAACCACTTTTTCGGATTCAGGAAGTCATGAAACGTCAAAATTCATCAAAATCTCGACTTCGATTTTTTTGACGATCACCATACTTTCTCTACCTGTAAGATAGAGAGAAAGTAATAAGACACTTGAAAGATCAAAACATGTGAAGGATACCTATTATTTGTGAGGAAAATACTAGACTGAAACTAATTGAATTACAATGAGAGAAATATGAAACAATTCCCCAATTACTTTTTGTGAAGTAAAAAGAAGTTTTACCCTACAAAATGTTGCTGCAGAAGAGGCAAAATATGGCACAAGCAAATTTGACAAATTCTTCGTTTTACATTGTTATGAAAAATTATGGGAATGTTAAGAATTATTATTATTTTATTAATATTATTATTATTATTATTTCTTTCTCGCTATCTTACAGCTAGAAAAAGTATTATGATTGTCAAAAAATCAAACTCGAGATTTTGATGAATGTCAACGTTTCTTGACCCCCTGAACATTAAAAAGTGGTTTTTGCATCACCGTCTGTCTGTGTGTCTATCTAACCCTAAAATTAATAGCAGTTTACTAAATTACTAAAGTATGAAAAGAGAAAAATTCAATTTTCTCAAAATCGGCTATAACGTTTATATCTCTCTCATATTAGACTCAATATTCAATAATTACCTATTGTATTAGATACAATTTATAAAAGAGAGATTTATTAACAATGCGATAACTATAAGATGTGCATCCCCTAATAAAATGCTGAAAATTTTAACTAGAGGTCAAATTTTTAATACTAAGTGTTGACCCTCGGGGATCCAATATCGATATTTTTTATTGGTCCAGACATACAAATGAAGACGTTAATTCTTTTAAGATAAAATTATAACAATTAAAAACGTGAGTCAAAAAATATTTGACATAAGTATAGTGCAATTTTTTCTTGGATTTGCTAATGTATATTATATTACGAATTTTGAGTAAATATCTCAGTTCTTAAACAATAGAGTGAGAAGGTCCGTGTGGAGTTCCGTACCATTTATTTAATCTATATGAAACATGTTGTAACGATACTGATTTAGACCCATATGATATATTAAAAAGTCATGGATGAAGGTATTTTTATTCAATAAATTGTATGTAAATTATTCTTTTAAGACTTTATCCATGGAGAATAATACGCTTTTCAGAAATAATGTAAAAGGGTTGTACCATTACAGTATTTTTTATTTCAAAATTTAACTCCGTAGTATTTACCAAACAAGCGAGAGACATTAGTTTCCTATACCCAATAGGAAGCTAGCCTTCAAGACACCAGTCGCAAGGACGCTTTCAATTTGTTGGTTTTGACACTGGTCACGAGAGGTCCAAGGAGCAAGGAGTATGTCATATATAAGCTGTTTGTGCGTATGAACACACAGAGTGCCAACGACATAAATAAAGAGTAGTCACATAAATCTATAGAGTGCTGGTGACATAAACCTAGAGTACGTGTAATATCACGACAGTACATAATCTGTAGCTCAACTAAAACTTTATAATTTTACATAATATCTTTGTAGCGAAGATAAAATCACTTTAATAAATCGTGTGCAACATTAACAGTTGTATTTATTCAAGTAAAATATAATAATAATTGGCGCTCGATCACGGGGCTATAATAACCAATTATCTCACAATCAATTCAAGAAAGTTGTAATTGACTCCCAATCGCGGGACAATTATATCTCAATAACACCGTATCGTAATAATTGGCGCTCTATCACGGGGCTATAAATACCAATTATATCTCAAATATATCGTAACGTTTCAATTGGCACCAAACACGCAACCGTATCGTAATAATTGGCGCTCGATCACGGGGCTATAAATACCAATTATATCTCAATAATAACGAATCATTATAATGTTGTTTCAATGTAAAATGTTTAGTAACAAACACTGTTCTAGCAGGAATAACCAGATATTCTATGTTTTAACATAAAGCCCTTCTTCCTCCTCCTCCTTCATCCTCCCCATCATCATCAACTGTTTCCAGCCTGTGGCTGGGTCAGTTTAGTAAAATGCCTTGATCTTCCTCTATTCTTCCACCACAACTCCTCCTTTAATTTATTTCATTCTTCTCCTATCACTTGAACACTTTCTGTTATCTGCCCCTCCCGTCTCTTTCTTAGCCTCTCTTGCGGTCTTTTCCCTACATACACTTATTTCCAACATTCTCTTCAGCATCCTCTCTTTTACTTTCTCTCTATCTTACAGGTAGAGAAAGTATTGTGATCGTCAAAAAAATCGAACTCGAGATTTTGATGAATTTTGACGTTTCATGACTTCCTGAATCCGAAAAAGTGGTTTTTGAATTTCCGTCTGTCTGTCTGTCTGTCTGTACCTCCAACTAGAGCCTAAACTATTTTACCGATTGAGCTGAAACTTGATATCTAGGGTTTTCATAGGGTTGCCCCGAGGAGTTTTTGGAATTGGATATCTACCCCTAAAATTAAGGGTAGTTTACTGAAGGGCAAAAAGAGAAAAAGTCGATTTTCTCAAAATCGGCTCTAACGATTTTGATTCAATTTCATTAATGAACATAAATAAATATTCCAAACAAAATGGCTGCTCTCAATATTTCGGCAAAATCGTTTTAAGGGCTCCGGTCTGATGCGTAAATTAACATTTTTTATAATAGCTCCGAAACTATTTGAGATATGAAATTACTTAGCATTAAAAATATGTATATATATTTATAATACAAATATTTTATTCGAAACATATTTTTATAAAATCAATAACTTTCAATATATACGCAATTATATATATATTTTTAACTTTTTGGGCATTAAAGCTTAAGTATTGCGACCGTAGAAAAAACTAACCTGAAATGTTGATGGATGTCGACGTCTCATGACCCCCCGAACCCTTAAAAATAGTCTTTGCAATGCCGTCTGTCTGTGTGTCTATTAAAACTTAAAATTAAGGGTAGTTTACTGAAGGGCAAAAAGAGAAAAAGTCGATTTTCTCAAAATCGGCTCTAACGATTTTGATTAAATTTCATTTATGAACATAAATAAATATTACAAACAAAATGGCTATTCTCAATATTTCTGCAAAATCGTTTTAAGGGCTCCTGTTTGATGCGTAAATTAACATTTTTTATAATAGCTCCGAAACTATTTGAGATATGAAATTACTTAGCATTACAAATATGTATATATATTTATAATACAAATATTTTATTCGAAACATATTTTTATAAAATCAATAACTTTCAATATATACGCAATTATATATATATTTTTAACTTTTTGGGCATTAAAGCTCAAGTATTGCGACCGTAAGAAAAACTAGCCTGAAATGTTGATGGATGTTGACGTCTCATGACCCCCCGAACCCTAAAAAATAGTCTTTGCAATGCCGTCTGTCTGTGTGTCTATTAAAACTTAAAATTAAGGGTAGTTTACTGAATGGCAAAAAGAGAAAAAGTCGATTTTCTCAAAATCGGCTCAAACGATTTTGATTAAATTTCATTTATAAACATTAATAAATATTCCAAACAAAATGGCTATCCTCAATATTTCGGCAAAATGGCTTTAAGGGCTCCGGTCTGTTGCGTAAATTAACATTTTTTTAAATAGCTCCGAAACTATTTGAGATATGAAATTACTTAGCATTACAAATATGTATATATATTTATAATACAGATATTTTATACGAAACATATTTTTATAAAATCAATAACTTTCAATATATACGCAATTATATGAATTTTTTTAACTTTTTGGACATTAAAGTTTAAGTATTGCGACCGTAAAAAAAAAACTAACCTGAAATGTTGATGGATGTCGACGTCTCATGACCCCCCGAACCCTAAAAAATAGTCTTTGCAATGCCGTCTCTCTGTATGTCTATAAAAACTTAAAATTAAGGGTAGTTTACTGAAGGACGAAAAGAGAAAAATTTGGTTTTCTCAAAATCTGCTTAAACGATTTTGATTAAAATTCGTATCTAGGCGTTGATTAAGATTATATATAAACTGGCTATTTTCGTTTTCCTATGAAAATGAATTTTAGGGTACATTACAGAAGCGTTAATTTCCGTATCTCCACAACTATTGGAGAAACTAAAAAACTTATCATTGCAAAATTGTAGGACTATTAGAAATAAAAAACTTTTATTTGACATATATTTTTATAAAAACAGCAGTTTCTGAGATATTTGCAAATATATTAATACAATTTTGTGAGCTTTAGTTGTAAACATATACTACTTAAGTCTTAACGCAATAATACTCCAATGCCATAGAGTAATTAAATATAAGTAAGTATCTAAAAAAAGTATGTTATTTTTCCTTAAATCTCTTAGGAGAAATGTTTGCATAGCAATGATCTATCTCCATTTTAGACTCAATAGTCAATATTTACATTTTTTTATTGGTCAAAATGTATAAATGAATAATTAAATATCAATGCGATGACTTGAAGATCTGCAACACCGTTTAAAATGTTAAAATTTTAACCAGAAATCGAAATTTTAATACGAAGTGTTGACCCTTGTGGAATACATTAAACTGTTTGAAATGCTCTTAGGTGGACAAAGATGCGCCTCTTTTCTCATTGATTCTATATCATTGTATATTATTTTATGCGTGCTCTTATGTGGAGTGGTGATGATACAATGTACATTATTCCGTTCAGAAATCTTACGAGTTTATAGAAAGAGAGAGAAAGTCTGTGCGGTGTGCCGTACCATTTATTTTTCATTCTCATTATATGGCTTTACATTCTCAATCTTGCTTCCTCTAATAACTCATGTAATCCCTGTACTCCTACTTTTCCCAAATAACTTCATTTCTAATCATATTTCCCCTCGTGACAGCTCGAATATGGATTTGTTTCGACCACCGGATTACCAAGCCTGTCTTCGTAAAGCCATTTCTATTACGTGCAAATTTTAATTTATTTAAGCATTATTTCGGACTACAACCAGACCTCTATTTAAAAAAAAATATATATTGGCAGTATTACCTGCGTGGTAGAATTTCGTATGCATTTGCATATTTCAGACGTTACATAGGTCTATATTGGAAATTTAGTTTTCAAGTAAGTTCTGACTATTAATTGGTCTAAATTTTTATTAAATACGCTTATCATTTCTAAATATTTAGCCACTGACAAACGGACACTTGTCATTTCATTCAATGCAATAAATATTTTGAAGAAAATATGTTTATTTATAAAATCTACGGGGCAAGAAATCATTGTAGCTAGCTTGAGTAGATAAATAAAATTTTAATCAAAACATAATTTATGAAAAGAAATTGTGTCTTTTCTTTTTCTTTATATGCTGGTTCACTTGTGGCATAGAGTTCAAAACTTCAAATAGCTACTATGAAAGAAAATGTTAAATTGAAGGTAGAAATATTATACCTATGAACAGAAACAATAAATGCCCTTTCCAAAATTAATTCTCGCAATAGAGACTACAAAATATGAGGGGAAATATTAACATCTGTAAAATATTGGTGTTCATTGTCTTGTTATAGGAAACACCGTTTATGTTGTGAAGCAAGTGAAGCAAGCAACCCAGTGTAATACAGAAACAATACACTATAGCAGGGATGCAAATTAGCAGACGGCCCCGGGCTTCTAAATTATTTCCTTGTGCATCTAAGATTCCAATAACACGTATTATCAGTAGTGTGGCTCTTCAGAATTCAGACAAAGGGGAGGAAGTTTTCCGAACAGATCGTAAAATTATGTGTAACAACGGGCAAGTCTATCTGAAAGAAGATTTACTAATACATCTACTGTTTTGTCAAACATGAAGGTTTTTATACAGCTAAATGGCCGGTTGGTCACCTTTTATCTGAAGCTGGAAACAAAGAAATACTGTAATTGGCAGAACATTTCAAATATTCACTTTCAAAATTCAGTGAAGATCAGTTGATTATTGAATGGTTTAAGTTAAAACAAGTGGGCAAAGACTTACCTTTTGAAACAGAGTGAAAAAATGTTATAAGTCATCCTCAGAGTTTCAAGGTGTTTCAGACCCAACAGAATGTATTAAAAACGGGTTTGTTAACAAATCACGCTGGCCTTGCTATAAGCAGTAAATCAGGTAAGAATAGTGGGCCTGTAGATTTTTTGTAGTGCCTCTAAATATTTTGTACTTATTTGCAAATCTGCACTATAGTATACAGACGCGTAATGTAATCTTAGTCCCTTCAAAATCCAATACACTGTACAGACACGTAGTAGAATCTGAGTTCGTTCAGACCTCAGAGATCCCTTTAGAAAACGATAAAAGAATGAAGAAGTAGCGTTCTAGTGTCCAGTGCTTGAATTGGGCCTGAACGCACCGGAGCTCCGTTCCGGTTGAATTCGAAAACTGGTTATAGTTATAAGAAATAAAAAACAACTAGGCGCCGGTTAGGTTATGCTAGATTACGTTAGGTTACTTCATCTTTATGTCATCAAAGGCCTCATTTGGAAGGCATGTTGTATAAACATTGTATGTTGTAAATAGCAAGTGACCTAGCAGGTATTGTTAGGGTAGTTATGATGAATCAGTAAACAAGAAAACTACACGCGCTGACACAAAAGGGAGGTGTCAGCAAGCCATAGCTAGGAACCAGGACATTCGACGGTTTAAATAAGAGGTGTTTGAAGCTCTCGGGGCTGGTTTATTACGGGAGATCGTAAGCTAGGGGGTCATGCTGCCTGCCACGGGGCAACGTGGATTAAATCATCGGGTTCACCAAGTACTAGTTGGGGCTGCCACTTGAACCCAGGGAACCAGGTTCAACGTCCGTGCAGGGACCACCTAGCATTTAGCCAGGCCATAGGTAAAGCCTTATAACACCTCGTTCGGTCAGACGCTTTTCTATATTCACTAAGTTCTTCATTTGAAAGTCACTCCTAACATCACATTTGTATTAGAATAGTAGTACTAATAAACCTTTAAAACCCAAGTCTAACGTCAATAACGAACCCACACAAGTAATCATAACATCCCCCCTTTTCCTCAGCCAAACATATCCTGACAGAACTCCAGGCCCACACACGCTTAGAGAATACAGGTACGGGGGTGACATTTACGTGGTTTATTTTAAGCAAAAATCTTATTTTTCATGGTTTTTGTGTTACAAAAAGCTTTTCAGAATGTTATAGATTAAGTAGTCTAACTTTATAAATATACACATATTTAGTTTCCTCTGTTATTATTTTTTTTAAACAATTTCATAAATGAATACTTAATAAAAAAACCATTTTTACGTTTTAACACTTGCACCTAGTCTTACCAGCGTCCAGTTCTCAAGTGTCTAGTTGGCCGCACCCGGTTGGCAGCGCCCAGTTGTCTTAGACCAAGGCACGCTGTTTAAATTTCAAACAAATTCGATCTGGTTTGTCTATTATAGGGAAGTTGTTCAAATCCTGTGTGTTGAAGGTTTTTTTTCCTAAATCATTTCTCACGCTCCCTCCACACAAATATGGGTACATTCCTTCTAAATCCTACCTTGTTCGTCCCTACTACATTATAGCAATTAATTTAGGTGCTTATAACTTAGACCATCTAAAACGCTATAGAAAATTAGTCAACAAATCTTAAGGGTAGACCTCATCCTATGAGCTTAAAGTCCTAAAATTCTATGACTTTTGTTCGATGTTTCAAGCATGACCATTCTTTAATTTGATCTCTCTAGATGAACTAGTTATTAGTAATAATTTATAATTTTTATTAGAGTTGAAAGTGAGCCGATTTTAATCTTTTGTATGTGTGTGTGTATGTGATCAGCGCTGCTCTTCTATTTGTTCCTGCGCACGGTCTCGACAAGCTCTGAGGTTCTAGCTTTGAGCTCGTCGGCCACTCTGGTCTTGAACTTAACTTAGAGCACGTCGGATTAATCCCAGTCAGGGCAGTAGCGATGTGATTAATTGCACACACGCGTGAGCACGGAAATATGCGTAGTTGTTTTACGGGTTGTGAATTCTTAAAATTATGAATTACTTTGTTTTTGAAGGGATTCTCGACCCCGTTGTAATTAGGTCTATGTTCTGGCATTCATTTATTGGCACGGAGAAGAAGTTTCCATTTAACGTTTAATTGTGTACCCGGTTCAACCACGGGTTTGTGTAAAAACCCTGAATAAACATTAAAGTGACGATATTTTAAGCGATTTCTCCGTTCAAACCCCCTTAGTAACGCTTCGTTGTGCCGCGCCCCAAGTTTGAGGTCGCGAACCTCTAATTGGCGGTACTGGTGTCAACGGGTACAGACATGAGCTGTCTCCACGAGTGGTATAAGAGTCCACTAGAGGTATGGGCACAAAGTGTTATTAAGAGCCAAATATTATAAATCAATCATGATAAGATCCTAGGACATTGAAATTAATTTGAGCCTCTCTATGTAAATATTTCCATCTTGAGGAGCATT
The DNA here is from genome assembly GCA_033556935.1 of Timema podura. Lineage (NCBI taxonomy): Eukaryota > Metazoa > Arthropoda > Insecta > Phasmatodea > Timematidae > Timema > Timema podura. The sequence goes on from JAVRXN010000011.1 coordinate 29,340,731, forward strand.
ATTTTTTAACAATAACTAGCAGTGCGGTTGGCTTATTTGTCAATATTGTCTGCTACAGATTGCTGGTGACAAAGAAGTTTGGGTTTTAATCCACGAAGGGTGTATTGAGGATGGTTATTTCTAAATGACCCGTGGCCGAATGGTCTAAGGCGTTACTCTAGTATTGGCCTGCTGAAAATGGGAAGGTTGGCGTTCGAATCTCAGTCAGGTTTACGGAGGGTGATTTTTTCTAAATAGTTTACCAGACTCCTTCCATACAAATGCGGGTAAACTACCTCTAAAATATTTATTTTTCATTCCTACCTCATTATAGTCCTTTATAGTTTGGTGGTCATTTATGTAACCATCGGCTCTTAGGTTCATATTCTCAACTTATTTGTGTTGAAAATGAACCTTATGTATTCGACAAGGTTTCTAGAACAGGCAATGATTATTCACATAGCCAACTCATATTGTAGTAGTTGGCAGACATTGAATTCGATGCGCATTTGTTCTGAATGGTTATACGAATTACTAATATCGCACTGTGAAGTGACCTTATGAACAGGTGTGCAGTTTTGATCAGTTGTATCATTAGTGAGGCTCTGTTTGTAATTTTTACCCATAATACACATCATTATGGTATCTGTTTATTGATTTTTGTGTGACGTAGCTGATAAGTAGAGACCTAGAAGACTGCAAATTGTAAATGAATCAAGGTAAGTGTACTTGTATGCACTACACTACCTTTGTAAATATATATTTACATGAGTTTGTTTCTTTTGTACGTCACTTTGTTTATTTATAATGCTGATATCTAAGTTCTGCCAGCCCTAATTGTTTATTTTCTTAGCAAGAAAACTTATTTGCATTTGTTGGAAAGATTTTTTAGACAGATAATTGCACCGCGTATAAAATATGAATGAGCTGAATAATTGGGGTTAGGAATTTAAATGTCTGGCAGTCTAAGACTCGGTTGTACTTCAGGAATCATTGTTCTATAGTCAGTTTTATAACGAATGTTAGTAATGTATAGATAATATATCAACATATACTGTTAATATTCTTCTTTTAGAACAAAATGTCCAGAAGGGGAGACACACATTACTTGAGAGGAATGTCCCATGATAGGTTGTGTAGCATTCTTGATGATATATCAGAGGATCAGGTGGAGGATTCTGATATCGGTGGGAACTCCGATGCAGAAGATTATAGCATCATACCATAAAGTGTTTCATCGCTAAATTATTTCATAAGATGTGTAAGTACAAGGGAAGAAGGAACGCCAGGTGGCTCCCACTCGCTTGCTTCCCATTTTGAAGACGGTGATGTTTAAATTCATGATATTCACCCAAGATCTTCATGTGGAAACATGAGTTATAGCAATAGAAGTGACGTGTAACTTGAAAATCCTAATTCAGTGGATCAAATAAATGTGAAATTTAACAAAAACCCTGAAAACCTAGTTCATACCAACAAATGACGTCTACACAACCATATGTACCTAATGTACCCATACATTTAGCATCTACATTCAGTATTTTTTCTCTTTTTCTTACTGTAACTTACATGCAGTATATCGTAGATCATTCTAATTTACATGCTTCCCAAAGGGTGTAGACTTAAAACTTACAGTTGAGGAAATGAAAGCTACTCTGGGGATCCTGATCATCGTGGGATTACATTTTCTTCCCAGCTACAAGCTTTATTGGTCATTTGACTTAAACTTACATGTACCGAGAATTGCGAACATCATGTCCTTGAAGAGATTTTTGAAAATATTTAGTTTTCTTCATTTTAATGACAATTCTATCATGCCAAGGAGAGGATAGACATGCTTTGATAAAGATTACAAACTGAGACCATTGTTGACAGAATTGAACTGTAACTTCAGAAATGATTTCAATCTAGGTATACAATTATCGGTTGATGAAATCATGGTGGGTTTCAAAGGTAGCTCTTCACTGAAGCAGTACCTACCAACGAGACCCATAAAGCGTGAATTCAAAATCTGGAAAGTTGCATGTGCAGTTTCCAGTTTCATGTATAACTTTGAAATATATGAAGGAAAGAAAGACGGCCAGTTAGAGAAAACATCAGGGGAAAGAACAGTCTTTGAACTTAAAAGATCGTTTCAGATTATGAGATATTGTTTGTTATTTTATCTATTTTTAGCAGCATTCCGCTTTTTAAGAAGCGGCTTGATAGAGGGCTATTTGGCTGTGGGACATTATTGCAAACTAGAAAATATTTTCCTAAAACTATTCTAAAAGCAGATAGAGAACTTCAGATTGAATAGTCAGACTATGCTTCTTCTGACAAAATTTATCTTACGAAATGGAAGTATAAAGGAGAAAAATCAGTGGTTATCATTTGCAACATACATAATTCTGATGATCATCATACAGTATAGAGAAGAAACAAGAAAAGTGAGAAAGAAACTGTTTCTTGTCCTTGTGTTAGTGATTACAACAAATACATGGAGGGAGGGGATATATTTGACAAAATGCTCGAGACATACTCAGTTTCATAGAAATACAGAAGGTGGTGGATGAAGATATTCTACTACATAATCGATTCTTGCATGGTCAATTCATATATATTACATCGAGAGATCACTAAACTAAAATACATCACATTAGCAAACTAAATTATTGGAAGTTTAAGAAGTAGAAAGACCCGAGGTCCAGATGGAAGGAATGCAACTGTAAGCAAATCTAAATTAAAAAAACCTGCTGCGTGCCCCGGAATACTTTGAAACTTGTAGACGTTGGATTGCATTTGCCGGTAAAAGGTATTATGCGTCAATGTGCTTATTGCAGCAAGAAAGCTAAACCAAAAAGAAGCTCTACGTTATGCAAATCCTGCAATGTAGCACGCAGCAGGGACTGTATTGCCTCTTTCCAATCCAAATCTGATGACAGTTTACATTTCTGTGAGATGATAATGACCGGTTGCCATTGTAGAGTTTGACATCATACTTAACTATCACCCACGCTCGTAAACACTTGAGCCCACCGTGTTTGGCGCTAGAGGGTAGGACAGGTGGTCTCGCTCTCTGGCTTCCACGCGGGCGGGATAAAGGTTCATCATTCCTTCTTTTAACTTTCAGCCAGTCAATTATGTAACTTACTTCGAGTCAGTCGAATAAGACTGTGCTTGCTTGCACGTTAGACCAAACACTTCGATCTAATATTTTCCTTTGTGGATTAGTTGTAATTGTAAGTAATCTTGTAAACTTGAAATGTTTGATAAAGGATTTCATTTAACAATTAATAAACGTTCAATAACCTGGCATCGAACATTGTTTTTTATTAACCAGTGGCTATAACCAATATAAGTACACTTCCAATAACCAAATATTTAAAATGTTTAATGAACTACAGAATAAACAATAAGAAAGTAACAAGAAGATGGTTCAACAAAAAGGGTTTCACCAAGAGAAAGGTTTCAACATTGTCAATTTTATTTGGAGATAATATAATTATAATTTTCTAGTGAACTGTAATTTCAATTAATTGTATTCAGACATTGTTTTAACTATAATTTTTTAAATTCTCATTACAAATGTTAATGTAGTTATATATCAATCCATTTATAATTTGTCAGTACAATTGAAATTTTTAAAATATCTAAATATCATTAATAAAAGGGGTTCTTTAAGTCACTACTATCCAAAGGGATATCTACAATGTGCCTGAAAGATGGCGGTCATTCAAGTAACCCCCCAAAAATTCATAATTTTTCAATAATGAAACAATTTTTTGGCTAAATCATCGGTACCAACTGTCAATATACATAATCAAAAATATTCATAACATGTACTACTAAAATATGAATATAGAAGAAATCATGAGCAGAATGTTAATGTGTAGGTGTAAATATGCATATGGTCAGGAAGAGAGGTTTGTGAGTGCTGATGGTGCTAGAGGAAGAGAATTATCGCGGTATTCATCAACGCAGAATAAATGCATGTACTATTTCCGGAACTACGAGTTGGTGTTATCTGGACTAATAGGAGCATCTTCTCTGAGTTAATTCATAAATGGGGGAGAAAGGAAAATTATGGGTTTACCTCGAAGAGATCGGTATATAGTACAGGAGGGAACAATGGTAGGGTTGGTTGGTCCTAATTTGAGATATCTAGGAAAAGGAGATAGGCTGTACTGTGGACTTGAGAATAACGAAGGTGTCTTTAAGTGCATAGGGTAGTACTTTATATCCTCTGCAAAGGTAACTGAGGAAGAACACATAGAGATAAATTTTGGCTTTCCCATCTCAAGTGTAATCTATGAAGGATAATAGTGGATCATAGTGGAAATTCTGCTGGCAGAAGCCAAACATTGGGCAAAAAGGATAAGAAAACCAGTACACATGTAAGTAATAGGATTTGGTATGGGAGTTTGGTGTGGGTCTATTTATCAGCAAGAACATAACTATAGGGTAAAAAGAAGTGTAATAATTTAGGAGTTAGTTAATAGAAAAGCCAGAACTAAACTGATAGATCACATCAAATTTTTGTGGATGGATGGCATAATGGAACATTTCAGGAACCATGAGGAAATATGTATAAAACAGGAACCAATAACTTCTAGCAAGAGGCCTCTGTATAAAAAGTATGAAAAATTCAAAAAGTATGGAAAGATGGAAAATCAAGGATCCATGGTAACATGCTATGCATGGGATTGCAATAGCTGGCAAGAAAATGGATTCTGGGATGGCTATTACGAATTTACAGGAAACTCTGCTGCTGCAGCTTCTACATACATAGCCCAATCACACAACCCAGTGATTAATGTACGATTACAGGGGAACTATCGTATTATAGGGGCAGGAGCCTAGAGGAAAAGGCTAAAACAATATCATCGGTCATTGTGACAGATAAAGCCAAAAGCGAAAGGGACGGGAAGAAAATATAGAAGGAATGGTGTGAAAACTGTGGAGGAAAGGAGTAGGATATAATAAGGAACAAGTGTTACAAGTTTAAAAAGAGGGCAAGGACCAACTTTTAACAATAATAAAGGCATTCCAAGGAGTGGAAAGAGGCAGTTGTGATAGTACAGCAAATCTAGAGGAAGAGGACGTGAAGTTTACTGACGTAGTGACGCAATTCTATCCCAAATTAGAGGAAAACCTTCAGATATCAAGATTCGAGGAACATCATGAACTTAACCTTGCTTTTCATCACTTAGTAAGGAAGAGCCATGAGAAAGTTAACACTTTAACGTTTCCAACACAGGAGGAATAGGACAGAATACAACTAAAAGCAGCAAATTTACCCACAGATATATCCAAATGAAGGGAAATTGTAAACAAAGTTTTTAAAAGAAAGAGGAAGAGTGGGATTTGGAAGAGGATTATAAGCACCTCGTTCAAGCACATGGTCACACTGCGTTCGATGGAAAAGAGAAATGGCCGAGATATTACATCCATATGTACCATCCGTGATGGGAGAAAACAAGAAAATAGGAATCAACCTAGGACAAATGACTGCAATGCGAAGTGCGATCGTTATGCAAGAAGTGAGGAAGGTGGCGTAAGAAAAGGCATTGAATTTTGTGTGTCAAGAGGAGCCATACAACACCAGAAATGGAATTATCTCGCATATGCCAAAAGACGCCAGAGTTATATCGAATGGGAAGGCACCAATGAGTGTCGTTACAGTGCTCAACCGGCTCATAACAGTAACAAGGATTAATAAATTTTGCAATGAGAAGATCATATATGTGGAAACTTGAACTGGGATTGATGAATGTTTACTAATTAGCATGTATTTTCATTTCTGAGAGAAATAGAACCTTACATAGAACAACTAGAAAAGATAGATGAAGCATTCCCTAATATATCAGTTGTATACATGATGGATGTAAATGCCAGGTCTCTAATCTGGCATAGCAATGACATAAGAAGGGAAGATGGTAGAATAAGATGGTATAGGATGTATCAAAGAGGGGAAACTACTAGAGGATTTCATAGCAACAAGGCATCTGGAGGTAGTAAACCAGCCAGGAAATCCTGCAACGTATGTTGGAAGAGCAGGGACCAGCTCAAACAATGATGTCACCTTGAGTAATTTGGAAGCAAGAGAACTAATAGGGAATTAGCAAGTGCATGCTTGTGAGACATCCAGCGATCATAATATGATAATTTTTGAACTGGGTAAAGAACTAGACCAGGAAAATGTAGGCACGCGACTCCTCTACAACATGAAAAAGACAGATTGAGAAAAGTTAAGAAGAGAGCTGGTACTATCGCAGCCTGTGTCTTAGGGAGACAACATAAATCTAAAAGTGAAGCAACTCACTAGTGCCTTGAAAGCAGCTATGAGGAAATCAATACCGGTTATGAGGGAAGTCACGAGATGTGTAGGAAATCGACCATGGACTTAGCAGCTGCAAAATCTACGTGGGTATGCAAGGAGAGCAAGACGAGAATACCAAGAATGCCTAGAACCAGAAGGAAGACTCCTACTATTGAATATATATCGGAAAAGGAAGGAAGAATTCGAAAATACAGTGAAGACTGTTAAAAATGATAGCTGGAAAAGATTTGTTCAACAAGAATTGAGGGGCATTGCATGGGGTGTACCCTTTCAGATTCCAGCAGGGAAAATTAGACCCCCAGCTGTAATTTAAACACTCAAGAAACCAGAAGGAGGAATGACTACCTGCTGGAAGGAATCGGCTAGTCTATTAATGGATGTGTTGCTCCCTGATAGTAATCCGGAGGAGGGAGAAGAGTAGAATGAAAGAGTTAGGCGGATATAAATATGGCATATAATTATGAAAACGTGATAGTGGAACCAGTAACACAGGATGAAATTAAAAGGCTAATAGCATGAATGAAGAGAAAGAAGGCACCTGGACCTGATGGAATTAGGGTAGAATTGATTCTGGAAATCAGTGAACAGTTAGCACCCTTTATGGCCCAGCTCATGAATGAGCGGTTTGCTTAGGGCAGAATCCCAAATGTGTGAAATGGAGTGAAGTAGTAATTCTGTGTAAAGGGGAGGACAAAGACCCACAACTCCCAAAGGCATACAGACAAATATGTTTGATGAATGTATGTACAAAACTGCATGAGAAAATTATATGTAAGAGACTGCAAAAACATAAGGAGGAGGTGGGAATGCACCCTCAACAGTACGGCTTTAGGAAGGTCAGGTCTACAGGGGATTCGATCTGTCTTTTTTTTAGCCTGGTAGAAAAATTTAGGGCAAAATATATGATAGGAATATTTGTAGACATCTCATGTGCATTTGATAACCTTTAGCGGCCACCCTTATTCAAGAGATTATAAGAACTAAACTGTCTGAGGAATCTCTACAGAAGCTTTAAGAACTACTGTAGGGACAGTTATGCAAACCTAAGATGCTCAGGAATAATTAAAAGCAAAAAATTAACAAAAGGATGCCCACAAGTATCGGTCAGTAGCAGATATTTTGGGACGTTGGTCTCGAGCCTAGGTTGCTAGAGATTAAAGCATTCCCTGAACTAGTGGTTGTGGTTGCTTTTGCTGACGACTTGTTGATAGTGTTGTAGGCAAATTTGAAGAGTAACCTGGAAGAAAAAAGTAATGAGGTACGGAGTGGCTTGGATAAATGAAGTAGGAAAGTAAGACTCAACATGGTGCCTGCAAAGACAAGCTACATGCTGCTCAGGGGATTGCTTAAGAGAGATCTTATAATTAAGATAGCAGAACAAACAATTAGAAGGAGCAAAATTGTTAGATACATTACTGACGATTGACGAGAAGCGTAGCTTCCTAGCTCACATGGACAACGTATGTGGGAAATCCTTGCGGGCTATGAATGGGATAGTCAGTATAGGGCAGCGTAAGTTCCATTTGCCCTTAAAACTGATTATACTTTACCATCAGGCGTTGCTTGTGTCAATAGTGGGATATGGAGCATGAGTGTGGGCACAGCAACTGAGAGGGGACATAAATAAAAGGAAACTAAGAAGCTATCAGAGAAAAATTCTCATGAGACTTTCTGGGGCCTACAAAACTGTACCAACAAACGCGTTGTGTGTCAACCTAGGTGTCTGGCCCCTCCACTTAGAGGTACGAAAGTGGGCCGCTGGATATTGACTTGAAAAAGGGATGTTAGACAAAGAAATAGAATTAACAACTAACGGTGTCAGTATCAAGGATGATATAAGAGAGACTCTCCTGCGGGAATGGCAAGCATACTGGGAAGAGAGTACCAAAGGTTGAAGGACATTCCTTTTATTTCCGAACGTACAAGAAATACTGAGAATGAAGCATCTTCAACCTTCCCAGGGACTTGTCCACTATATTACAGGGCATGGCCCATATCTAGCGTCCCTCTTTAGGATAAACTAGAGTTAAACCAGTCTTTGCTGTTATGGAGGAGAGTCGACACCAGAACACGTGACCTTGGTATTTATATTTACGGAATGGGAAAAAGCGGAGCCACTAATGCCTATACAGGCCAATGCCATATAGCATATATTGTTTAGTGAGAGGCAGTATGGTTTCAGGAGAGATTTGAGCACTGTAGATACCATATTAAGGTTGAAAAGAGAGGTAGAGAAGAGTGATGAAGTGTATGTTCTCGGGGTGTTTGTAGGTAGGAAGGTTACCCTAGACTTGGAAAAGGTGAAAAGAGAGAAGACGCCCACGAAGGGGTGTCCTTAGGGCTTGGTGTTGGGGCCACTATTGTGGAATGTGGTGATCAATGAGTTTCTCGCAGGTGACTATGGGCAAAGTGTGAGTGAGTATTACAGCATATGCGGACGATGTGCTTATGCTAGTAAGGGCTAGAAACAGAGTGGAGATGGAGGAAAGAGCAACGAGAACGGTAGAAAGAGTACTAGAATGGTGCAGGAGTGCAAAGCTGGTATTCTCCAGAGAGAAAACTGTTATGATGTTATTGAAGGGTAGACTATTAAGAAAGCCTAGTGTAAGAATGCAAGGTAGAGCATTAAGGTATGTAGAAAAGATGAAGTACATAGGGGTATGGTTTGACGAGTACATGAGGTTTGGTAGCCACGTAAGAGAGGTATGTGACAAAGTTAAGAAGGTTTTTATGAAATTGGCGAGAATGGCGAATACGAATACAAGCTTCAGCTGCGGAGCACTGAAGACCATGTATAGATGTATTGGAGGAGCGGTGCTGACTTATGGTTGTGAGTGCTGGGGTGGAGCGGTGAACAGAGGGGTGAGTAGAACATTAATAAGGAGGACTCAGAGACAGATCCTACTGGTAGGGGCAAAAGCGTATAGAACGGTCTCGCACGAGGCGATGCTGGTTCTGGAAGGGGTACTACCGGTGGATCTGCTGATCCTAGAGAGGATGAGGTTGAGAGAGGATAAGGAGAGAGGAGTGTTAAGGAGAGTGAGTAACGTCAACATAAGAGAGGAAGAGATGACGCTATGGAAGAGGAGATGGGACGGTGTAAATAAAGGCAGAGAGACCTTTGGGTAGTTCCCTGATGTGAGAGAAAGGATGGGAAAGAGATGGTTAAATTTGGATCACTATACCACTCAGGTGCTGAGTGATCATGGTGACTTTAGTGATAAGCTAAACTTCTTTGCACTGTGAAATGAAGGTAACTGCTTGACGTGTATGGCGAGGGAGGATGCGTGGCATTCGACCTCGGTATGTGTAAGATTTGGAGATGTCAGAGGTGTTTTGGTAGGGATGCTCGCAGAAAAAGGACCGGAGTGGGAAAGAAGAAGTTTGGTGGCCAGCCAAGATATCTACGAGGTCTTCAGGACGATGGTGGTCGAGATCGGGAAGAGGAAGGAGCGGGAAAGAAGAAGGTTATGAGTAAGTTGGTGTGAGCTAAGATAGAATAGGATAGGATAGCGTGTATGGGTCGGATGACGTGTGAGTGAATGTGGAGGAGGCTCGACACTCCGTCCCTCGCCGGGGGCGGCTGTGCTTGGGATGGTGTGTGTTGACTAGCAAGGATAGGGGTGTGAATGGAGTGCGAGGCCCGGTACTCCGGTCCTCTCGGGGAACTGGTGTATCTGGGCCGCAATAAATGGGAGGGGGTTGTGAACACCGAGGTGGGTACCTCCTCGTGGTCCCCGCTGGCCAACGGAGGGAGGGCGAAGTACCGGACTCTGCATGGTATCAGTCGTCCCTCCAGCTAAACCCCACCACCCCCTCGTGGTGACACCCACTGCTTGGGGGGCCTCCAACTCCTGTGCATGGGTGTATGGTGCACAGGGGTTTTTACCGGGCTTGGCTCTCTTGGGAGTGGTTTGCATTGCGAAAAGCTGCAAAGCTTATGTGCGATGAAAGCTAGGGGGGTTTCCCAGAAATGGGGGAGAAGGATAACTCATACCATATATTGAGAGATGTGGACTGGTGGAGCTACCTCGATGAGATAGCGGACAGGGTATCAAAAAAAGAAATAGACAACCATATGGACGAACTAAAATAAAGAAGATAATGACAGAACCAAGACTTAAGACAAAACATGCTGAAAGAAACAACTTAGGAAGAAGTGACAAGTGAAGATGGGGGAGATGGAGAAGGAGAAGAAACATCAGAACTAGACGAGACGTTTCCAAACTGATGAAACAAAACACAGAAAGTGTAATAAAATAGAGGGTGGTCTAGAGTTTGATGGACTCTGGATATATCTAAGGCTCTAGCCGAGGAAATGGGTCTCAGGGATAGAAGTGATGAATATCGCCGATGAACCAGGGACGCCTGGAATACTTGCTAGGGGAGAAGGAAATTAAGTGGATACAAATGAGACGTCGGAAGTTGTTCCTTACTTGAAGAGCCCTGCTCGCTTGGAAACAAGCGTGATGCTGAGCTGGAGCTATCGAGCACTCCAGGATGTCGACTGGCCACGGTAGGAAGTGACCAGAGAAGAAAAAGTAAATGGAACTTCCAACAAGGAAAAGATATAAACTCATTGTGTAGACGATGGCACTAGGTATAATTTAGGTTAAGATAGATTTAAGTCCAAGAAAGGCATATCAAAAGTAAAAAAGTATTTAGTCAAAATAAATTTAATGGGGAAAGAGGTACAAGTATAATTATAAGCTATCATAAATTAAATAATGGCATTGATATATAGTAGACTGATCTTCTAACAGGTACAGGTCGAGGTAAATTGGTAATGATTATTAACAGGATAAGTACTTTTAGTAGTACTATATGTTCATATTCCAGAAATGTTATGTGTAAAAATATTAAAGTTAAAATTATACTTAAACAAAAGTTTTACACCAAAAGGTATAGTAATCATAATAAATGCGTACAACCTGAATAGATAGTAGAACACGGTGGTAATAAATATATGTATTTTAAATGGTGCCCCATTCTTCGTTAACACCTTGAGGTTTTCCCATCCATTTTTCACGCTATTGTAAGGACGTATGCAAGAACAATAATGTGTTAAAGTAATTATTTAGTTAGAGGTGAGTGACGTAAATTTGCAATCTAGAGGGGTGCATTCATCCGCATGGCCCAAAAGCAAACAAATAAACACCACTTCATATCTCAGCCACCCTCATTCTCATTCTTGCATATGTCCTTAAGTCTACCTTCTTTAAGTTTTTCTAGAGTCCTTAGGATTAAGTGGTATTTAGCGAACTATTTAAAAAAAATATGTGTATTGGTTTATCTGAAGGAGCTTTATTTTTTTTAGAATTCTCTTTAAATTAAGAGAGTAAGCTCCTCAAAATAATATATTTATTGTCAAGGCCGTAGCCAGGCAAAAATTTCGGGGGGGGGGAGTTTGGGGGCATAGCGTGAGAGGCATGTTTGCTATATGAATATTATAGGCATATGCTTCTAGAAGCTCTTTTTCACAGTAAAATAAGGTAGATATTCAAATAGGCCTATTGATAACTAACATTTAGAAACTTACACAATGCCTTCTAACTTTAGTCTAATCAAATTTAAACTGAACACTTCTTAAATGAAGGTATGTCCAACAGACTAACTTGGATGGTTTTAGAAAATATGAATTCCGTATCTCCCTAATACAACCTTTTTTAAAAAATAATTAGTACTTGGAAAAAGGCTGTCTTCACCCCCACCTACATAGTCCAAAATTGTAACCCATAAAATTGTAATTAAAACAAAAGCATTTCCAGCCTGATCAAATCTATTTGACTCTTATCTATTTAATACACAGAACACACATAATGAAAAGGTGGGACGCTGGCTTGGTGTAGGGGGAAGAGGTTGGCGGGGGTAATAAGATGGCACTCTTTGTGCTCTGGGTAGATTCTCAGTTCCACCAAGCCTCTAAGTCAGATTAAAATAGGAAGATTTTTTGTAGTTTTTTTTAAATTTCAAAAATGCATACGTCAAGTAATATAATTTGCAGCTGTCACTTTTGATAGTTCAATTAATTTCATAATATTATTACCTATAAACTGACATTACTAACAAAGTAAAATGCTGTCGACAGCACTCTTTAAATCAAAGTAAGAGACCATGTTTCAATTTCGACAGCAACAAAATATGTTTATATTTTCCAAAATGTTCTTCCTACCCAACCTTCTTTTTTAGAGGTTTTCTCTAAATAAGAATAGCCCTATGTGTGTGTGAAAATCATCTGGATTACTTATAAACAATACATTCTCAGACAAATTTTTAAAAAAACAACAAGTATTTATGGACATGAATTGATGTTAAAAAATGAGTAAATATTTATAGAAAACTTAATCTAGGATTGTTCCCACTGGCTACCAATTTAAGCTTATCTAAAACCACTCATTTTTAAACAAATAAATCTTAATTTTTAATAATAAGAGGTTTGGACTATGTTTTGTCTTGACACAAAATAAATAATCTACATACTCAATAATTGAGTCGGGAGAAGAGGCTAAGAAGTTATTAATTGTTTAAAAATACAGAACTAGGAAGTCAAGCGAGCCTACCTTGATAGCTTAGTTGATCTGGTAGCTGTTCGAATGTCCTGAGTCCCAAGTTTATAGGTCCTAGGTTTATCCTATTTACAAAATTATGTATTTATAATTATGGTCACATGATGTATTCTTAACTAAACTGTATACACACTGTCACTACACTACACTGTATATAGGGTTGGATAGTTATCCATCTAAAAATAAGCTGCCACTAATTGAACTGCTGACCAATTAGCGTGTCTTTTAATATCCTTTCGCACCCGTGGTAAAACCTTACAGAGAGGTTGAAAAACAAGATAGAGTTAATGTTAATTTACGTGATAGCTATCACTTCCTGGAAATAATCAATTGGCACTTCCACCTCATACACAGAGGTCGTTGGTTAAAATTAAAAACTATCAAAATTTAAAAAAATGTTAGTAATAATAATAGTAATAATAATAAATGTTTCAGATTAAAGTATTAATATAATTATAAATGTATAAAGTGAATAAGCTCTCGCCACTATTTTGCATTCATTCTTCCATTCTACTGGCAATCTAAATAGCAAAATTAATTTTTCTTGGTAGTTGTGCAAATATTGCTATGACAGATTCAGTGTCAACTTTTATGTCTCTATGAACACACATTAGCGCCAATCCTACAAGACTATCCTGACTTGTGCCATTCCTGAGAAAGGTTTTTTAACCTCTTTAAATTGGAAAATGTTCGTTCAGGTGTAGCTGTTGACACAGGAAGTGTTGCTAATATTTTTAGTAATAAACCCATGGTTGGAAAGAAGTCAGGACTACACTGATTTAGAGCACTAAGAGCATTTGAGGGGCGAATGTTTTCAGATAAGATACACCATTTTGATTTCCACAAGGAAAATTCAGCTTTGACAACGTAATTATCTGCTGAAGAATAATCTTTGATATAAAAAATAATACATGGTTCAATATCACAAAAATTAGCTTGAACACAGTACTTAGGGATACATTTGTGGAGACTTGAAATAATATCTATTTTGTTGTTGAATCGCTCCTCAAGTTGATTGATAAAATCGTCTAAAAACGGAATATACACAGAACGCCTGAAATATTCTTCAGGAGTGGTTGATGGCATGTTTGCTCTGTGTGTCTGTCGAGAATTTATTCGTGGGACACTGATTTCACTGTTGACTGTTGACAACATATTCAATGATTTAGTGAATATATGTTGAAACTCTTCTTCAGCGTGTTCTCTTTTATGAGATATAACATTGGTGATGTTTAGGATATGTTCACATGCTTGGGAAAGATCACAGTCAACTTTTTGAAGAACTTTACATAAAGGTAAAGTCAAAGCAAATAACTCACTGGCTGCACATAATGAAATTACAAACTCGCTCTGGGTGATCGTATTAAGAAGCCGGGAAGCTTTGAATGATGTGTCGGAGTTTTTACTCTCTTCAATTTCCTCGAGTGTGTGGACGATATAATTATAGATCTCTACAAAACGCAATAAGGCATTATGGTTTTCTACCCACCTTGTATCACACATTGCTGTCAGAGTAGTTCTCTTAGAAGCTGGTGCTTTCTTCAGAATGTTTTCTTTGAGAATATTTGTTCGTTGAGCAGATGCTCTCACGAAATTCCCAACTGAAGTTACAGTTCCAATACAATTCTGGATGGCTGATACCTGACAGCAGTGACCTATTGCAAGGTTTAGAGAGTGGGCACTACAGTGGATGTACAGAGCTTGAGGAAAACGTTCTTTGATTACAGCCTGCACACCATTCAATTTCCCACTCATTGCAGCTGCTCCGTCATACCCCTGTCCATTCATGAAGTTCAAATTAATACCAATATTAATTAGTGCCTCCAAAATAGTGCCAGCAAGTCCTCGTCCAGAAGCATCAATTACTTGTATGAATTGTAAAAAATCCTCCCTAAGTTTGGACTCAGAATTTGTCTCAGCGTTATCAATATAGCGAACACATAATGATAACTGTTCAACCTGAGAGATGTCTGTGGTTTCTCAGCCAATATTGTAAAACACTTTGAGCTATTTACTCTTTTTACAATGCTATCTTGGATTATCTTACCACAAATGTATATAATTTCATTTTGTATATCTGGGCTTGTGTAAACAGCATCGGAAGGAGCTGTATCAATATGATGCTTGAGAATTAAGTCACCACACTTAACCCGCATCCTGAGAATCGCCCGAAAATTTCCATCATTAATCAAAGGTTCTGGGGCATCAGGAAGCAGAGGGCCAGAATCATTAGTGCCTCGTAGTGAAATTTCTTGTCTTCCCATCATTATAATAGTATCCATGATAGAACGAAGCCTATTTCTGTTTTCTTCAGTGTGCTGCTTAAACCCAGTGTCAATTTGTTTAACTACATTCACACGAGCTCCTTTCTGAACATCTAAAAAATTGTCAGCAAGTTCGATACATCTCTTATGGTAGGTAGCCAGCCGTGGAATGGGATCTAAGAACTTCCAACGCATCTTTCCACTTAAAAAAACTGTTTGATACAAGCGCTCCTACCTTTACATGGCCTCCCTTACCAGCACACTCATTTGAAAAAAGTACACAATATTTGCATAACGCGCCATTCAATAGTTTTGAATAAACTAACCATGAAAACTGAGTACACCATTGAGGCTGAAAGCGTAAATTTCGTTTTCCAATAGTCGGAAATGTATAACCTACAGGAGGAAACCAAGGTTCAGATAATAGCTTTTCTTTAAGATGTAAATCTCGTACACTTATATTAACATAGCGCCCTATGTCCATTATATGCCCACATTCTACGTTAATTGATGTTGATGCTGTTGAGGATAACGATGAAACATCTTCTTTTTCAAACTTACCACCATTGTTGTCTTTGGAATCTAAAATGTTTTCATTGTAAAGTTGGTTACCCGCTTCGTTATCATCGGTTTCTAAAAGAGTGATAGGAACAGTTGCTGTTTCTTTTTTTATTTTTTGTGTGAAAGTCCAATCCACGAAAGTAGACTAGATTGTTTTGTTCGTTTTTTAGAATTCATAGTTAGATTGGCAATATCAAAAAATACATATAAATTGAGCACACGGGAAAAGCACACCAGTTTAACCTACATAAAATATAACTAAAAAACAAACTAATTAACACCAGTCTACACTACACACTAAACTAGCAAAACAAAAAAACATTCACAAGTCAGAAGTCACAGTGTTTGAAACTTTGAAACACGCACTTATATTCAGGTAAACTGTTCTCAAACTGAAGATAGTTATATTTTCTTATACTGCAAGGAGCTCGGGTTTGAAAGCTCCCCCCTCCCCCTCCCTTCCACACACCACCCTTAAGCCATCCCTTCTTCAAATTCCTCTTGCTTTGTCGGCCTATTTACCACTCATACTTGGAAATACCTTCAATTAGAAAGCTTTTGCTGTTTCCTAATCTCACAGGTTTCCCCCCTTTCAACAATCTCACCCAAACTCACTAATACTTCATATTTCCTTTGTCAAGATTTTTTCTTAGTCTATTCTAACCAATGCAAAAAATAAAAAAATAAAATTGCATAGTGCTGAATAGTTTATATATTATCTTGTGCCTTGATTTTGATATTTATAAACCGTAAATAATACAGTATTACATTTCGTTTTTAAACTTTCAGGGGGGGGTTGAACCCCCAACCCCCCCCTGGCTACGGCCTTGTTTATTGTAATTTATAATGTTATATAATAAGGAGACCATCTGGTTTAAATCTACTTAATAACAAATAAAATTAGACAATCCACCTATAAATACATTTTATTCTCTACCAATTGGTTTGGACGTTAGGTCATATCGTTTTTTAATGTCAAGTCATACGTTTGCAGTTTCAAATAGTTCGACAGATAGTATGTTTGTTGTGCCTTTCTGTATCTTATTTTATTTCGCTGTTAAGCTGAGCAGTTGGTTTGAATAGTGAACATTTATTAATGTAATCATAAAATAGTTCGCAAAAATGGTCTGGATAAATTACTATGTAAATATTATATTATGGACCTTCGTTTAGACACGTGTAACTATGAGTTATCAAAACTACTATTAATGTGTTTTTTCCCTCAGTGAGACACGTGACTCTGAGATATTAAAACTATCATGACATTAATTTAATGTTTGTTTCTATCAGTGAGACATGTGACTCCGAGATATTCAAGCTATTTTGACATTAAATTAATGTGTGTTTCTCTCAGTGATAGACATGCCTCTGTAATATTCAAACGATCTTGACATGAATTTAATGTGTGTTTCTCTCAGTGAGACACATGACTATGAAATATTCAAACGATCTTGACATTAGTTTAATGTATGTTTCTCTCAGTTAGTGGAGCAGTGAAGCCCGGAAATTTGGTAGCCATGATGGGGGCGAGTGGAGCTGGCAAGAGCACACTGATGGCAGCTCTGGCTCATTGATCAGGAGGTAAGTCACATTTCATGATTATATACCTTGAAAATTTAATGATGCCATCATCCTGGAATGGTTTAAAATAATATCATTACAGGCTTAAATATACATTGAGGAGCTTTAATAAAATTTCTTCCACAGTGGCTAAGCTGTCTAACATTTTACTGTGGACTCACAAGTTTGAATAGAAACTTAAGTAAAGAAGAGACTTGGTCACATGACGATATATATGACAATAACAAGAGTTTGGCACTCTACGTTCTATCTGTTAAACGCAAGTTGAAAGTTTCACTATTTTTCGCTCTGAATAACGATAGAAGTAATTGCCTAGACCTATCCGTTTTCTTGACCTAAACCAAAAATTTTGACGTATGACGTCAAGTAGCATTACGTGTATGTGACGTATGACAGTGCTGTTACAAGATAATTACACTTATTAATTGAATAAGTCAGGTTTGAGAATCAAATATCCAAAGCTATTATTTACATTTTTAGTGAGGATTACTCCATCTAGATATCATATTCTGAAAATTTAAAAATGACAGCTGGACACGGGAATCGAACCCGGGACTTTGGCTTAGTACGCCAATACTCTAACCATTGAGATATCCAGAATTCTTCTAATGCTCAGGGTCATTCTTCACTCATATTTTAAGGCAGAGCCTATGATGGACGTGCGGAAATCGTCAGCTAAAAATGTGTGATTATATTAATATCACGAGCCATCAGATAACGCAGCCATCCTATACTCGATAGTTGGTTTATTGCAGCCACTTGTACAATTATTATAATTTAACGGGATTACATATTAAGAATCAAATAGCCAAAGCTTTTATTTATGCTTTTAGTGAGGATTACTCCATCTAGATATCATATTCTGAAAATTGAAAAATGACACCTGGACACGGGAATCAAACCCTGGATCTTTGGCTTATTACGCCAATGTTCTAACAACTTTAAACTTTAATGTATAATTACACCATTTACCCTCTTTCTAAACAAAAATTCATAAACTTAATTCAACCACTTTAGATTAGAAAGAATAATTCAGCATTACAATTTTTTAATTTCTAATTATATAGATAATTTATAATGATTACATAAAACAATATTACTAAAATTTGAATCTAATTTTTAAAATTACCAATTGTGTATTTAACTTCACTGGATAAGTAAAATTCAACCAGACTAAATTTTAATCATTCTAAGTTTGATAGAATTATCCCTTTTACGTAAATTCATCTTCCGAATTTAATTTCCCGCTCCTAGAAAGAAATGATCTTTAATTGTTTTCCGCCAAATTTCTGAGTGAAATATATTGAGTCTCTAACTTGGAGGCGTTGAACTATTTCATAAACGTGTCCATGCCCTGAAAAATATAAAAATGTAGATTAAAAAAATACATATTATAGAATTTCAAAGATATAAAAATAATTTAAAAAACGATAAATTAGCTTGATTGTATCGGTGATGGTTACTCTGTGGGTTTATCAATGATAGAATCAAGCTGAAGAATTTCAGTCCACCTAGCTTGTAAGTTCTCTGAGTGAGTATGCGAGAAAATATGAGTTACACATTGATCAAAATCTAGGGATGCCTCTTGCCAGTTCCGTAACCATTCTTGATGAGTCCAATACAAATCGCAGATAACCTTAAAATAGCGTACTCTCTCGGTCGAGCAACAATCATAAGATTTCTTAAAGTGAGTAAAGCATCCGGAACTGCAATAATGAATAGTACATTGGACGGTGGACTCTTGTAGAATGTCTAAGACACAGGTGTAATTACTAAAAAATCAGTTGTTCCTAGCTCAAAGTATCTATCACAATCATCGCATTCTTATAAAATTGTTATATCGCTAATAATTGATTTAAAATGCTCTTTCCCTCATTTACAAACACCGCGCCGCCCTCTATTTTCAACTTTATCAAATTAGAGTGGCCCGTAACACTAGTCTTAGATTGACGTTCAATATGGCAATTCTTGAAAGCTTGAAGAGTTTTGTTAAATCTCACGTCCTTGACTTATACCATGTTAGTGATGTCTATGCGGTTTTATACAGTTGTATTTAAGCATATTGCCAACATTTGCGAACGAGTCTGGACAAGGTAATTTCTAACAAATAAGCTCAATCTGAACAACGTCTATCTTTCTAATCTCGTAAACAACAAGACATGCTGCGTCTTAAGGTTACATCAAGTAATGTAAAATACTCTCTAGGAACCAGACAACGAGTCGACAATTATTAAAGGAGAATTTATTTCTAGCTTGAGGTGAACAACGTCTAGCTTTTTAATCTGGTGCTGTGTAAGCAACAAGACAAGCACCGTCTTGTGGTTACATAAATTAATAAGAAAAATAATCACTAGGAACCAAATAACGAGTCGACTATTATAAGTGGAAAATTATTTTTTATCACAATATTTTTTCTTTGTTGTCGTGCCGAGTAAAAATAAGTTGTCACGTAGCAATACATTAAGCTCTCGTCTTTTGACATAAGTAAGTACATTTTGACTTAATTTTCTATTGCTGATTAGTGTTAATTTATTATTTAAACTAATATTTAATATTCTCTTTTTTATTTTAGGGTATAAAGAGCAAACATTTAAAACTGACGAATCTATCGACAATGCTAGACCCTCTACGCCAGACAATGATATACCCGACAATACCGAACGAAACCACATTTTTTACTATGCCACCCCTACAACACTGACGACTCATTTACCATAATAAGAGAGACAGGACGTACGTATAGTCGGTTCAACACGTAAGGCTGGGATATTCGAGTTCGATTCAAGCCTTTGATTGCAAACGTGAGTCCGGTGTATTACCTAATGACATGGTTATATAGTCTATATGCATATTTGAATACATCGATAAACGTTATTCAGAGTAACGCCAAATTTGGTATAGCCGATGTTTGATAATTTGAGTTAATCATACAAAAATGATGATGGGCAACGATATGACAGCATTAAAAAGAAGGTGTCTTTCAAACGATTATCTGAGTCACCATAAAACCAGTATAGTCGTTGTTAAATCATTGACTAATTGTTTGGCGCACGCTTTAGTAATAGCGATAGTCAAAATCACTAATGATATTAGCTATAAATCGTATATTCAGGGGAAAAAATTAAAAATTCTGTAGATGACCTTCTCCCCAAAACGCGTATAGATTTATCCGAGGGAGGGAGGGAGGTGCGAACATCTCTAAATTTCAACGTTATTTTGGTGACCAATATAAATTACGCGTGTACAATACTCCCACGAAGGTAAACGGGTTGGGATACGAGGGGTTTCGTCTTCGACTAGGTACATTCACCTATTTTAAGATGACGTCACGCATCACATCAACGTAATAATCAATATGGTGGTCTCTTTTTCGTTTCGATACTTTTGCGTTGGATGTAATACCGGCTTTGAAAGGGTGGGAGTCATTCGTGTAAGACAGCATGCTCTCAATTTATGTCTACAGCTCCGTGTTTTTAAGCGAGCAAAAAAGTTTACTTCAGTGATTGTAGCCGATTATTTAGTTCTGAAACATGTTTTCCTAACCATGAATCGAATAAAATCCGTAGTAGGAAAAAGTTTGTGATTTGAGGTAGGTGTGCAGTATTTGTGAAAAAATGAAGGGGAGTAATCACGAATGTTTAAAATCCTACTGCACGACGTGCAAACAACTTAAAGACAAACAACATCGTTGTTACATGCAGACGTTGAGTCGAAAGGAGCTTGATGATAAATATCTAATAGTCTTTTACGATTTCGAGACTAGGCAAGATCGCTCCAAAACAGATTACTGTTTCATGCACAAACTGAATTTTCTCCACGTATAACACTATTGTGTAAAATTTGAATTTAACAATAATATGGACAAGGATTGTGAACAATTCGGAAAAGATCTCATTCATTATGGGAGAATCCAGTAGACGGATTTATCGAATACCTGAGACGACATAGGCCGTTTGCAAATAAGATTGTTTGTCTTGAGCACAACTCCCGGGGATTCGACGCGATATTCATCCTAAATAGGTTTTTGTCGCTAAACTGCACCCCTAAAATCATCGTGGACGGATCTAAAATACTCTGCGTGACAATGAACCATATATAATTTAATACAGCTTAATTTTCCTACCTATGCCACTGAGACAGATCCCAAAATCATTTGGACTAGACTGCAATCTGTTTAATACTGAAGAAAATTTAAATTATATTGGTTAGATGCTCGGTCCCGAAATGTTTAGCACTGATTATATGAAACCGGATGAAAGTAATAACTTTATGGTATGGCACGCTGAGAAGCTAGCAGAGGGGTATATATTTGATAATAAGTCAGATTTGGTGGACTTTTGTGTAGATGACATAAATGCATTACGTAAGGTTTGTTGTACCCTCTGTCGTGTTTGTAAGGTAGCAACATACTGGCTCACGCCCGCGCGGTATGCTATACCTCCACACATGACTGCAGAATAGTTTGCCTAGCTACGCCCAAGGCAAGATTAAAATAAATGGTACGGCACACCGCACAGACTTTCTCTCTCTTTCTATAAACTCGTAAGATTTCTGAACGGAAAATAATGTACATTGTATCATCACCACTCCACATAAGAACACGCATAAAATAATATACAATGATATAGAATCAATGAGAAAAGAGGCGCATCTTTGTCCACCTAAGAACATTTCAAACAGTTTAATGTCTTCCACAAGGGTCAACACTTCGTATTAAAATTACGATTTCTGGTTAAAATTTTAACATTTTATAAGGTGTTGCAGATCTTCAAGTCATCGCATTGATATTTAATTATTCATTTATACATTTTGACCAATAAAAAATGTAAATATTGACTATTGAGTCTAAAATGGAGATAGATCATTGCTATGCAAACATTTCTCCTAAGAGATTTAAGGAAAAATAACATACTTTTTTTAGATACTTACTTATATTTAATTACTCTATGGCATTGGAGTATTATTGCGTTAAGACTTAAGTAGTATATGTTTACAACTAAAGCTCACAAAATTGTATTAATATATTTGCAAATATCTCAGAAACTGCTGTTTTTATAAAAATATATGTAAAATAAAAGTTTTTTATTTCTAATAGTCCTACAATTTTGCAATGATAAGTTGTTTAGTTTTTCCAATAGTTGTGGAGATACGGAAATTAACGCTTCTGTAATGTACCCTAAAAATCATTTTCATAGGAAAATGAAAATAGCCAGTTTATTTATAATCTTAATCAACGCCTAGATACGAATTTTAATCAAAATCGTTTAAGCAGATTTTGAGAAAACCAAATTTTTCTCTTTTCGTCCTTCAGTAAACTACCCTTATTTTTAAGTTTTTATAGACACACAGACAGACGGCATTGCAAAGACTATTTTTTAGGGTTCGGGGGTCATGAGACGTCGACATCCATCAACATTTCAGGTTAGTTTTTTTTTTACGGTCGCAATACTTAAACTTTAATGTCCAAAAAGTTAAAAAAAATTCATATAATTGCGTATATATTGAAAGTAATTGATTTTATAAAAATATGTTTCGGATAAAATATCTGTATTAAAAATATATACACATATTTGTAATGCTAAGTAATTTCATATCTCAAATAGTTTCGGAGCTATTTAAAAAAATGTTAATTTACGCATCAGACCGGAGCCCTTAAAGCCATTTTGCCGAAAAATTGAGGGTAGCCATTTTGTTTGGAATATTTATTAATGTTTATAAATGAAATTTAATCAAAATCGTTTAAGCCGATTTTGAGAAAATCGACTTTTTCTCTTTTTGCCATTCAGTAAACTACCCTTAATTTTAAGTTTTAATAGACACACAGACAGACGGCATTGCAAAGACTATTTTTAAGGTTTCGGGGATCATGAGACGTCGACATCTATCAACATTTCAGGTTAGTTTTTCTTACGGTCGCAATACTTAAGCTTTAATGCCCAAAAAGTTAAAAATATATATATAATTGCGTATATATTGAAAGTTATTGATTTTATAAAAATATGTTTCAAATAAAATATTTGTATTATAAATATATATACATATTTGTAATGCTAAGTAATTTCATATCTCAAATAGTTTCGGAGCTATTATAAAAAATGTTAATTTACGCATCAGACCGGAGCCCTTAAAACGATTTTGCCGAAATATTGAGAGTAGCCATTTTGTTTGGAATATTTATTTATGTTCATAAATGAAATTTAATCAAAATCGTTAGAGCCGATTTTGAGAAAATCGACTTTTTCTCTTTTTGCCCTTCAGTAAACTACCCTTAATTTTAGGGGTAGATATCCAATTCCAAAAACCCCTCGGGTCAACCCTATGAAAACCCTAGATATCAAGTTTCAGCTCAATCAGCAAAATAGTTTAGGCTCTAGTTGGAGGTACAGTAAGACAGACAGACAGACAGACAGACAGACGGAAATTCAAAAACCACTTTTTCGTATTCAGGAAGTCATGAAACGTCAAAATTCATCAAAATCTCGAGTTCGATTTTTTTGACGATCACAATACTTTCTCTACCTGTAAGATAGAGAGAAAGTAAAAAAAGCCTTAAGTCTTTAAACTATTTCATTACTGTTTCAAAGGAGTGATGGGGGAGGAGATATTTCTTTTTGAGATGTTCAAACGGTTTGATCTACTAAATTAATTATACTTTTTTATTCCCTTCCTAATAAAATCAATTTTTCGGCACATACTTAGTTAATTAATTATGTTTGGTCTCATTAATATATGGCCTGGCTTTTACTTTCTCTCTATCTTAAAGGTAGAGAAAGTATGGTGATCGTCAAAAAAATCGAGCTCGAGATTTTGATGAATTTTGACGTTTCATGACTTCCTGAATCAGAAAAAGTGGTTTTTGAATTTCTGTATGTCTCTCTGTCTGTCTGTCTGTCTGTACCTCCAACTAGAGCCTAAACTATTTTACCGATTGAGCTGAAACTTGATATCTAAGGTTTTCATAGGGTTGCCCCGAGGGGTTTTTGGAATTGGATATCTACCCCTAAAATTAAGGGTAGTTTACTTAAGGGAAAAAAGAGAAAAAGTCGATTTTCTCAAAATCGGCTCAAACGATTTTGATTAAATTTAATTTATGAAAATTAATAAATATTCTAAACAAAATGGCTACTCTCAATATTTCGGCAAAATCGCTTTAAGGGCTCCGGTCTGATGCGTAAATTAACATTTTTTATAATAGCTCCGAAACTATTTGAGATATGAAATTACTTAGCATTATAAATATGTATATATATTTATAATACAAATATTTTAATCGAAACATATTTTTATAAAATCGATAATTTTCAATCTATACGCAATTATTTATATATTTTTAGCTTTTAGGACATTAAAGCTTAAGTATTGCGATCGTAAAAAAAACTAACCTGAAATGTTGATGGATTTCGACGTCTCATGACCCCCCGAACCCTAAAAAATAGTCTTTGCAATGCCGTCATTCTGTGTGTCTATTAAAACTTAAAATTAAGGGTAGTTTACCGAAGGGCAAAAAGAGAAAAAGTCGATTTTCTCCAAATCGGCTCTAACAATTTTTATTAAATTTCATTTATAAATATTAATAAATATTATAAACAAAATGGCTACTCTCAATATTTCGGCAAAATCGATTTAAGGGCTCCGGTCTGATGGGTAAATTATTATTTTTTATAATAGCTCCGAAACTATTTGAGATATGAAATAACTTAGCATTACAAATATGTATATATATTTATAATACAGATATTTTATCCGAAACATATTTTTATAAAATCAATAACTTTCAATCTATCCGCATTAATATGAATTTTTTAACTTTTTGGACATTAAAGTTTAAGTATTGCGACCGTAAAAAAAAACTAACCTGAAATGTTGATGGATGTCGACGTCTCATGACCCCCCGAACCCTAAAAAGTAGTCTTTGCAATGCCGTCTGTCTGTGTGTCTATAAAAACTTAAAATTAAGGGTAGTTTACTGAAGGGCGAAAAGAGAAAAATTTTGTTTTCTCAAAATCTGCTCAAACGATTTTGATTAAAATTCGTATCTAGGCGTTGATTAAGATTATAAATAAACTGGCTATTTTCATTTTCCTATGAAAATGATTTTTAGGGTACATTACAGAAGCGTTAATTTCCGTATCTCCACAATTATTGGAGAAACTAAACAACTTATCATTACAAAATTGTAGGCCTATTAGAAATAAAAAACTTTTATTTGACATATATTTTTATAAAAGCAGCAGTTTCTGAGATATTTGCAAATATATTAATACAATTTTGTGAGCTTTAGTTGTAAACATATACTTCTGAAGTCTTAACGCAATAATACTCCAATGCCATAGAGTAATTAAATATAAGTAAGTATCTAAAAAAAGTATGTTATTTTTCCTTAAAGCTCTTAGGAGAAATGTTTGCATAGCAATGATCTATCTCCATTTTAGAATAAATAGTCAATATTTACATTTTTTATTGGTCAAAGTGTATAAATGAAAAATTAAATATCAATGCAATGACTTGAAGATCTGCAACACCATATAAAATGTTAAAATTTTAACCAGAAATCGAAATTTTAATACGAAGTGTTGACCCTTGTGGAAGACATTAAACTGTTTGAAATGCTCTTAGGTGGACAAAGATGCGCCTCTTTTCTCATTGATTATATATCATTGTATATTATTTTATGCGTGTTCTTATGTGGATTGGTGATGATACAATGTACATTTTTCCGTTCAGAAATCTTACGAGTTTATAGAAAGAGAGAGAAAGTCTGTGCGGTGCGCCGTACAATTTATTTTTAATATGACTAAATAAAATATTGAATTAAGTGGTTAATTGGGGTTTTTATTTAACATATTTTTCAAAAACAGATAGGATACCAAATAATTCGCACTTAAATACAGAGTAAAATAAAAATCTGTACATTATTTACTTATTTAGCACTGCGTCTTACTAACCGTTTGGGTTATACGCTTAAGTACTATTTACGCTAATGGGTTAGGAATTGGGAATGTTGAATATAGAGGAAATGAACCCGCATTTGCGTGGAGGTAGAGTGGAAAACCACTTAGGAAAAACCACTCCCAGTTCACCCAGTTCACCCGACCGAGATTCGAACCTCAATCTCCCCGTCCTCGGCAGTCGAGCTCAACACGACTAGCGCGATAGCTAACTACGCCACCGAGACGGGTTATCTGCACATTAACTTTGAGGTGTTGTATGCAAGTGGTTATTTAAAAATTATATATTTATGGGTTCTATATTATAAAACACCTTTACCTAAAAGGACTTTACTAAATATTTATTATTTGGATGGTAAACATATTATACCTAATAGGTCTACCTGGCATTTTAAGGTTTAACAAAAAAAAAATCCAAACGATATTTCGGCGGAGTAACAGTACTAAATTCATATAAACAAATGCTATTTTATGAAAATCAATAAAATAAAAGTTGAATTTGAACTAACTCGTATACTGTATGAGCAATATATATACCTATACTAGGTAACTAGTGTGTGCTTGTTTGAAACAACCCTTTGAGTGCCAACGTCGCTCAGAGCGATGCACGAAATATCTGCTAAACTTGCCAGCGTCGCTCACAGCGATCCCATGTTTTCGAGCTCTTAGTTCAGTATTAAGTTAACAGATAGTGTAGATTTTATTTCCACTGCATAATCGTATGTTTGAGCTACTTTTATTTGTCTTTGCGATATATCGAACCTAAAAATTATTTTATAACTTTTTACTTTATGAGTTTTATCTTTGGCCTTGTTTGTAAACATGGCTACTAAGAGGAAAGCCGTGATTCAAGACACATAAATACTTGCAATATTTATTGACAGCTCAACCCAGAGTGATCAATTTGTTTATGATTCTGAAAGCAATGATTCTGAATTTGTAAATAATGAAATTGAACAGGAATTTTATTCTAGTTAAAGGGAAAGATCAGAACAAGTAGGAGTGACAGCTGTCATTGATAACACGAGTATGAATTCTAGTTATTCCTAAAGGGATGAAATAAATCTTGAAGATCAGGATAATCCACCCCAACCTCTTCATATTTATGCAAAAATACCAGGTTTGAAGTCCCCTCACCGTCCCCTTCTGATTCCAACCCATTTATTTATTTTAGACTATTTTACTATAACCCTGGTAAATTTGATGGTCACTGAAACAGCTGCTATGCATAACCCAATTTTAGCGTAAAATCTAAAGTTAGTTTTTTTGTAAATTTTGTCATTTACTCAGTTTTTTATGTTCTTTTCAATGATTTATTCTATTTCAAGCTAATTAAATTTTCAATGCTTAAAAATTAATGTTAAATAAAACAATAAAAAATTATTTTTTTAATATCTTGGCTAGTGATTTTTTTATTTTATTTAAAAATTAAAAAATTATATGTATAATTATATCATCGGATTGGCAAGCATGTTAGCTATTTTATGTAAAAATTTGAGTGCAAGAAGTTCAAAGACTAATGAG
This sequence comes from Timema podura, assembly GCA_033556935.1. NCBI lineage: Eukaryota > Metazoa > Arthropoda > Insecta > Phasmatodea > Timematidae > Timema > Timema podura. The sequence continues at coordinate 29,368,476 of JAVRXN010000011.1, forward strand.
TTATTAAAATTTAAACAAACTCCTGCATTTTTCAGGAAAATTGCTTGGCACTTTTAGCACATTTTTTGTCATTTCTCTTGACACTCAAAGTAATTTCCAGAATTTATGATATTAGCAATTTGGTTTAAATAAAATAAAAAATATATATATATAAATGATATAGTTAAACAAATCGTTCTACATGGTGCACTCAATAAAAGAATAGTGTTTTTTTTTATTTACGTATACTGTAAAGTGGCACGCATCAATTCCGTTAGTTTCGTTTTATGATAGGTCATTTGATTTCCAGTGTTGTCGAATTAAACTATCGGTCGCTAGCGAGTAACCGGCACATCTACACATAGCACGATATCAATGTTTTAAAATCAGCACTGCTTTGTACCAGCCTTTTAAAACACCCTTTACTGGTTAAGTGGACACACTGTCTAAGAACCTATAGCTTGTTTAGTTTGATTTTACAATTACAGAGATATCAGGGTTCAAATCTTGGTTCAAATCCTAGTTAGATTTACTAATTATGTTTTTTATAAAATCGATATTCACAAGATTGTGAGTAATTACATTTCATTTCACAGTCCACCGTCATCACTCTTACTTTGCTACCGTAGTTAATTGTAATAGTCCAAATGGATAGTTGGACCCGGATCATTAAAAAATTATACATATTAAAATCGCACAAGAATAAAAAGTATTGAAGCTAAGTTTAAAAATATCTATAAATATGTTTGACAGAAGACTATGCCTCAACATGTTTCACATTTGTCTGCTGAACTATTTAACTTTGAATGTTACACTAGCAAGTATAGCACTGTGATTATATGGTACCAACAGCTTTGAATATAAATGATAAGTGATATATTAGCAGGAATTCAGTGTCAATTATGTGATCGTGTGTGGTCATTACTAAATCTATACAAACTCTATTATATAAATAAAGAATTTAAATTATGTATATAAAATATGTTAGAAAAAATGTGTAGTTTTTCATCGTGACGAGTTAAACTAAGAATAATATAATTACGATTGCTAGAAACCACTTTCGGGCTACTACACAATATTTTAAGCAACTCTTGCAAATAATGACCGTCCCTGTAATAACATCTGTGTCTCCCTTCTCTTTCTACGCAAATACATCTTGTAATGTAGTAAGTATATCTCTGCTACGTTTTGTGATGGATCAAGCAACTTGAGCATTTTTTTACTGTAGAATTACCATTCCAGTTATGTTAACCTATTTCTATAAAGGTAAGGAAGAACGGAAAATAGTAAACATTTCCCCTAGCTATCTTATAGTTAAAATAATATGAAAAGTCCACATTAAATAGCTAAAATAAATAAATAATATGAGGTCGATTATCGAATCTTGGTCATATCCAGTGTGGGTGATTTATATTAAATGGTTTCCCATTCTCCTTCCAAGCAAGTCGGGGTATCTTACCTCTAATATCTTTCCTTACTCAACCCAACCACATAAGAATAATTGTCAATTATATGTATGACCTGAAAAGGTGTTAAAAAGCAATGATAACATAAAAATAATAGTAAGACCATGGTCTAATTAGTTTGCCATGAGCTGTCCTCACTTCCCCAACAGGATACGGTGATCCAGGTAGTTTGGCCATGATAGTGACGACAGCTGGCGATCCAGGTGATTTAGCTTAGATAGTGACGATAGGTGGTGATCCAGGTGGCTAAGCCAAGATAGTGACGACGTATGGTGATACAGGCGGTGAAGCCAAGATAGAGACGACAGATGGTGATCCAGGCGGTTAATCCAAGATAATGACGACTAATGGTGTTCCAGGTGGTTCAGCCCAGATAATGATAGAAGCTGCTGATCCAGGTGGTTAAGCCAAGATAATGACGACAAATGGTGTTCCAGGTGGTTCAGCTCGGATAGGGACGGAAGCTGCTGATCCAGGCGGTTAAGCCAAGATAATGACGACAAATGGTGTTCCAGGTGGTTCAGCCCAGATAATGACGGAAGCTGCTGATCCAGGTGGTTAAGCTAAGATAATGACGACAAATGGTGTTCAAGGTGGTTCAGCTAGGATAGGGACGGAAGCTGCTGATCCAGGTGGCTAAGCCAAGATAGTGACGACAGATGGTGATCCAGGCGATTAAACCAGATAGCGACGACAAGTGGTGATCCAGGTAGCTAATCCAAGATATTGATGACGTACTGTATGGTGATCCAGGCGGTAAAGCCAAGATAGTTACTACAGATAGTGATCCAGGCGGTTAAGCCAAGATACTGACGAAAGCTGGCGACCCAGACGATAATGCCAAGATAGTGACGACAGATGCTGGTCCAGGTGGTTAAGCCAAGATAGTGACGGAGGTTGCTGATCTAGGTGGTTAAGCCAAGATAGTGACGACATATGGTGATCCAGGCTTTTAAGCCAAGATAGTGACGACGGATGGTGATCTAGGTGGTTAAACCAAGAGGTGAATTATGAATTATATCCAGCCAATACACATAGTCCAACACCCATTGAACAAGAAACTAAAGTTTAGTGAGTATTTTACATATCAATAACGAACGTGTCCAAAATCCTTCTGCTTCCACAATACTTTCTAATCTTCTTGGCATCGAATTAATAAGTCTTGCAAAATACCTAGGGCTATCAGAGAGCTCTTCCCAAGCAGCTTCATACTAATCCTACAGTTGATTAGAATTCCTGATATCCAGATTACGTTCACGAAGTATCCTATTCATTTCTGCCCATACATTCTCGATTGGGTTCATATCACAGCCACATGGAGGCCATGGAATAACATCAATGTCCACTCCATGATCTGCAAACCACTACTGCACTAATCGAGAAGCATGAACAGGTGAGCGGTCGTGTTGATAAACAATTGGTCCTACGGGATATCTTTCCCGTACAGACGGCAACATCACGTTATCCAAGATACACACGTATTGTTCCTTGTTTAAATGTTAATATATTTTCCACATAACTCCCATACCAGCGTGTGAAATCCACAACCAACTAGATACAGAGAAGCGACCACTATAGAGGCGTTGATGCACATAAGGTGGTTGAAAACGAGCATTTTTAGGGCGATAAACTAGCACACGACCATCATTTGATGAACTCCAAACCTTCTCACCTGTATAAATGGCTCTCCTTCAATATTCTAATGGCCGTTCTAAGTTTTCCTACGCCAAATTCATTCGAGCCAGCTTCTGCCGTTTTGTTAATAGCTGTTTTGAAGCTGCAGTAAATGACTGGAGCCCTCCTTCTCTTAAGCGCTCCAAAATTGTGTCCTTAGATAAATTTACCCCAACCCTCGCAGCAATCTGTCTACTCGTTAAATATGGGCTTGCCTGAGCTACAGCAACTAGCGTGGCATCTTGTTCCCGAGTTATTTTACGTGAAGCGCCTCCACCATGACGACACTTGAGGCTGTTTTCATTATTACATCTAGATTTCCACAACGAAACTGTTTTTCAGGAACACGGTATTGCACGCGAAATTTCACTGTCCGTGTACCCTGCCTCAACTAAACCCAGAATCCTTCCTTTATCAGCTTCACTTAAACGTCCATATCGTTCCATGGCTGAATTAACTGTGAACAATAAGTTTGAAACCCAGTTCAAAGACTCCAAAGGTAGATGTTTTGTTTTGCTCTCCTACTTAGAAACAAATAATGGTTGGTCATATGAGCCGTCTTTTCGAGGTTTCCATCATGTGAAAGTTTTCACTCCTATGAGCCACTTGGGGGAATATAAATAATACAAATTTTACCCAGTCGTTTTATAAAGTATATTATATAATTGAAGTTATAAAATACATATAATCAATATTAAAAAAGCAAAATTAAAGCCTATTGGAACGGTTAGTAAGACGTGGTGGTAATAATGCTAGTAATAATATACAGTTGCAAAGAAAACTAGATAGCAGTCGTCAATTCATCCAACGTGGTGAAAATATTATTATTTAGAGACGTTATCCATAATATTAACTTTAATCCTTTTTTTAATATGTCAATATTCAAACTACGCTGCCAAATTTTCTCATCTTTTTCTATTTTCCCACGGGTGCAAATAATACCAAGATTTTTTAGTCCTCCTCACCTTATTACTCGTTCAATAACGAATAAAGAGGAGGAAGGAGGAATGTTAGAAGAAATATAACTAATTTACATGGGAAGAGCATGAGAAACCACTTAATAAATACCAACTAATTAATCCCAATCAGAATTCAAGCCCTGACTTCCTTGTCACAGACAAAAAAAAAAAAGACTTATTTAAACTTGACATCCAAGTTAGTTTACACGTTGTCTTCCTCACACTTCTTCATATAAAATCCACCCCTATCGCCACTCCTTATTTCGACCCTCCTTGAAAATGCTCTTATCGAATACCTCCTTGACTCTGGAAGCCTAGCCTGTAACATCCAATTGAATAACTACACTCTAAACTATCAAAAGCGCATGGCTGGAGAGGACATCGCTTATAGTGTGTTTGGTGAAGGCAGGGCCTATTCAACCACGGAGCAAGATTATTCGTTGTACTCGTTTCACGGCAGCAAATAATAAGCACTGACTCGAAGGCCAAACAAAACAAACTCAAAAAATATCATTTAATAACAGAATTCAGCCGCTTCGGTGATCACATGTTTTAAGACGCTACTCTCACAATAGACTAGACTAACAATGACGGAGAGATCCAGGTTCAATCCCGGTTGGGTTCACTGAAAGGGTTTTTTCCTAAATGGTTTTCAACTATCCCTTCACGTAAATGTGGGAACACTTTCTGTAAATTCAGCCTTCCTCAGATTTAAAAAATTAAAGTAAATAGCATACAGGCGTAAAATCTGAATGGGTATGGTGCAGCACTAAAATATATATTCATATATAATTATATATATGTATATGTTATTTGGTTCTGGGCCAACATAATGCGGGATTGTCTAAACTTACATATTAATATATTGCTTCCTTGAAAAAAGGAATAAGCACATTTAAAGTGTTCTATGCCATAGTAATGAGCCAATAACTATTTTATAATGTTTAAATGTAAATTAAAAATATATATATACGATTTTAAAATAACCAATCTAACGTGAAAGGCCCTAACTAGAAACTAATGTAGGCCTATATTAATAAATCCTTACATCTTTGTTAACAGGGGTGGGATATGGGTGGTGATAAGTATTTTCTAGTAAACTGTTCCCACCCCCTTAGTATCAAACCTGTCCTTGAGCTTAAGAACACATTTTTGTCCACTACATTGTAATATATAGGATTGGGAAAATGGATATTGAGGGTTAAGGTCTTCTAATACAGACCAGCCAATTGGAGCTAATCTTTGGGCTAAATAAAGACACTCTTCTTTTTTATAAGATAACTAATATAATATAAACTCAAACAATCGATTAGTTGGTAAAAGAATCATATTCCATGTGTTTAAATATCATGCAATTATAATCCTTTTTTTGGCGATGATGGGGAAGTTTGGGCATAACTCTCATCCAAGCCTATTGAGGGTGTTTATTCCTAAATTGTTTCGAACTTTTCCTCGGTGTTGATATGGATACATCCACATTCAATTCAACCTCATTTACCGTAATTTACGGTGGTATTAATATGCGTATAGCCCAGACGGGTAAAAAGACGCGATTGTATATTTTGTTTAGTATATAAATATATTAAAACATATTTTCTGGCTATATTATCCTTTTTGCTGTAGTACGGAAATTGCAATAGAATAGATTGTCTACGTTTCTTTGAATGTTTTTGAATAGAGTATATATTAGTTTTCATTATCATCTCTGAAACTCCCAACAAACAGATGTGAAGTTCCTATAATATTATAACTCTTGTTTGGCAATGAAAAGTTATAACACGTGGATAACTAAAGACCAATTATATATGAACAAAGAATATATTATTCCACTTTATGTTTACTTGTATATTGTCAATTTTTTTAAAAGATATAGTTAGTTTTTAAAATACGATCATTCAAATAAAAATATTCCTACCATCCTCAAAATATTCTGAACGGCAAACTCTTCACTGTCAAAACTAACGGAACATCACCGGGAGACAAACTACAACGCCACGCCTTCAAATTCCACTATGATCTCGGTTTCAAACCGACTCCGCTATCACCGGGCTCATTTATTACACCTTGCTGCAAACTGGCAAATTACGTCATCGCTTGTTAGGATATAACTTCACCGGGTACTCTCAGTCAAATCCTATTGATATATAAAATCTAGTATATAATGGATGAAATTCCTACAGATCTAAATAACTGCACATCAATGGGATAGAATGAATCATAAATATTAGGCAACAAAAAAAATCCTGTTGGAAATTCTTCGGGAATCGATCCATAGAACCTGATTTATCATGCTAAAAGATGCCTGGATTAATATCCTACTAAAAAAGAAAAACTACATCGCAATCGGTTAAGTGATTCCAATATATATATATATATCCAAATATCCAGCTGACACTTCACAGAGACTCACACCAAAACACGTGATAATAATTACTATAATAAAAAATGCCTGGATAATTACTCTACAGAATAATAAAAATTACACCACAGTAATTATGTGATTCAATAAATATATACAAACAATCGGCTGGCCCTTTACCGGGACTCACACCGAAACACCTGATTATACACAAATAATCCTAAAATATTTCTGAATATTGGTCCAGTATAAAAATAAAAACCGCACCACAATCGGTTAAGTGGTTCCAGAGATCCTGAGTTACAGATATAAATAAATCCGGCCATTTCTTTCATGGAAACTCAAACGCTGACTGTATGTATGATAGATCCTCACTTAGCAGACATTCAAAGAATTATAAATAAATGCACCGCAATCTGTTATGCAGTTCCATGTATATTTGGCTATTGACAGACATTCTTAAAAATAGTACAGACCTATTATATTTTTTTTACTTAGAGATATTTACATTCCAAACCTTAAAAAAGCAGAGATATCATGTAAAGTGTGTTTAAGCTTGTAAACCAAATACAATACTTCTCCTTGCTTTTCAATTATTTAAACCTCCTCATTCGGATATTGTTTTGATACTTACCTACGACATGGCCAGTTTTATTGTTGGGATTTTCAGAATTGATTTTGTAAAAAAAAACACATTAAACATTAAATTTATTTGAAAATGATCATCAACGTAAATCTTATTTAACTACAATTTATCTCAATCAACGTATTTATCCAAACTGTTACCAATATCTATATTGTGGCCGTTATGGTAACATTAAATAAAGTATGGAGTCGAACTATAGTGCCACAAAGTTATAGACAGTCATAATAAAGTTTAAGAAACATATAAATTAACTTAATAACTAAAATATACCCAATGGATTGTATTATATTAAATTACTTTTTTTTTTGTCTACTAGGAAATAATATTCAATATTTTAAATCAAGATTGGGACCCTTAAATTATAAATTTTTTTTAACTCAGCGTCTTAAAAATAAAGTAAAAATCTTTTAGATTTAATCTGTTATTTGCACTATATGTGTGGAATATAATAGTTAATTATTAATAAATTCATAATTAGCTATTCACAGTAATTAAGATTCAGAAAAAGGGGGACCTGCTTTATGTTACCATGTAAAACTAGTAAATGTGGGTGGCACTGCTGCCAAAATAATGTGTGCTGTGGTTAAATCTTTAATAGCTCAAAAAAATATCTAGCCCATATATTAATGAGACAAAAAAGATAATTAATTAAGTATGTAACGAATAAGCCTAGATATGAAATCCAAATAACCTGCACCTAGTGCATACTTGATCCATAATAATGCATATATTAAAGATGCGTAAAGAATGAAAACTAGCCAAACAATGCATATTAATAAGCCATAAATATATTGCTGAATTTTTTTTACTAACTATTTTGGTTCCCAGATAAAGTTAAAGCTATATTTAATATAAATGAGTACACCTTAGTTTTCTTATTTTCTTCAATAAATAATAATCGATCTCACTTTGAGAGAAGCGTAGCATCCAAAGGTTTTATTTAAAAAATTTATTTGAGGTATTTAACGTGCACTTTCTGAACCTACTAATAAAATCAGCACACGACTTTGATACTACCTTTAAAACTTGAAAAGACACAACATCCCCATCCCATTAGCTCATCACTTTAAAAGGAGAAACACACATTTCAATAAAGATAAAAGTACCGCAATTTAGGAATTGAACCTGGGATCCTCAGTTCAGTAAAAAAACAAGCTATCTATTGTGCTAAGAGTCCCACCATCTTACCGTTTAATAAATCTGTAATTCGTGCTCTTGTAGGATTCTTGGTTTAGGAAAAAATTTTAATAATAATAATAATAATAATAAAAATAATAATAATAATAATGATAATAATAATAATAAGGTAACCAATAATTATTTGAGTATTATGAGATTTTAACATATAAGTAGTAGTGCAGACTACAAAATACACCATTTATTTGTTCTTGAAATTAGCTTGGAAGGAGTAATAATTGTTGGCTTACTGCAAGACATAAATGTTTAGAAGATGTATGAAAGTTAACTGCATTTGAAACTTTTAGTATTTTGCTAGTGCATTATTTGATAAAGTGAATAAGGTGATCCAACTCACTTTTTAGACAAGCGCCTATTAACTATTTTACGCTAAACTCAGACCTTCACGGCCAGCTAGCACACACAGAACGAACTATTTATTAATATGTTTAAATGCCAGGAAAACTTCATTGTTTCTCAGTAACCTTCATATAGTCATTCTTAAATCAATATACCAAGGAACGAGTATTTAAAGGAATTGCATACACATTCTTGTTGATAGTTTTTTTAAATTTTAGCACCACGTCTTACTACCCGTTCGGACAATACGCTTAAATACTAATTATTCTAAAGGGTTAGGAATTGGGCGGTTGAATTTAAAGGAAGTGAACCCTCATTTGAGTGGAGGAAAAGTGGAAAACCATAGAGGAAATAACTCGCCCCAGTTCACTCGAGCGAGATTCGAACATCGATCTCACCGTACTTGTCAGTCTAGCTCAACACGAAACTAGCGCGTTATTTATCTTCACCACCGAGTTGGGTCTGAGATTTGTTGATAATTTCATTGTAGTAAAAACATTATTGATTGATCTTAAAAAAGGAAGCCCCAGAATAATAGATTATAGACCAGTGTGATATCTGCTCGAAATACATACAAAATTAAATATTTGATACTTAAAGTAAACAGAATTACAAAGTAAACTAAATATTCTAGGAAATGCCGTAAATGATTTATTTTCTACTGCATCGGTGGTCACGAGTATAATTTTTTTTCATATGGTCCATTTTCAGTGATGGATGAAACAAGGTTCTCATACTGACCGGATATATTGAGGGACGTTTTCCTACATTGTTAACCAACTTCCTTCCTAGCAAATATGGTTACATCCTCTTTAATTGGTATCTTCTTCATCACAATAATTATTTAAGGCGTGTAGCCAAAATGAGTAGCAGAGGTGGTTGAAATAGGTAATATTATATTACATATAAATATTATCCTATAGTTCACTCTGAATTATACTATCCTCTTCGTGGAAGAGCGGAATTTAACCTTCCAGTTGACCCACAAAATCCATTATTGCTAGGCCTGTCAGCATTTTCAGGGACTCACAACATAACATTTGATTAAACTAATGTTAAACCTGCCTGGATATAAATACAACATAATTGAAAAAAGATTGCAATGAAACCGCTTATGTGGTTATAAATATCCCAGATAACATATATAAAACATCCATCCGAAACTTTAACAGGGACTCGAAACCCAAGAACTAAGTATATCATGCTACAATTTGCCTGGTTAATATTCTACAGAATATAATAGACTACCTCGGAATCGGTTTGCTGTTCCAGAGATATACACAAATATCCTGCTCGTCCTTCACCGAGACTCACAACACAAAACCTGATTATATTATGCTAAAACATGCCTGGAGAAATATTCTACAAAAAAAGAAAAACTACCCCCGCAATCGGTTAGTTGGTTCCATAGCTATATACACATATCCAGCAGACACTTCACCGGAACTTACACCAAAACACCCGATCATAATTACTATACTAAAAAATGCTTGGATAAATACTCTACAGAATAATAAAAATTACACCTCAGTAATTATGTGGTTCCATAAATGTATACAAACAATTGTCTGACCCTTCACCGGGACTCACACCGAAACACCTGACTATACAAAAATAATGATAAAAACTGCCTAAATATTGGTCCAATATTAAAGTAAAAACCACACTGCAATCGGTTAACTGGTTCCAGAGATCCTAAGTTACAGATATAAACAAAACCGGCCGTATTTTTAACGGAGACTCAAACCCTGACTATATGTATGATAGATCCTCCTTTATCAGACATCCTAATGAATATAAATAAATGCACCGCAATCGGTTATGAAGTTCCAGATATCTTTGGCTACAGGCAGACATTTTTAAAAACGGTACAGAACTTACAATATTATTTTACTTAAAGATATTTACATTCCAAACCATAAAAAAGCATATATATAATTTAAAGTGATTTTAAGCTCGTAAACCAAAAACAAAATTTCTCCCTGCTTTTCATTCATTTAAACCTCCTCACTCTGATATTATATTAATACTTGCTGATGAAATAGTCAGTATTATGGTTAAGATTTACAGAATTGATTTAGTAAAAAAACAGATTTGACAAAAACAATTAACATTATACATTTAATTTATTAGAAAATTATAATCAACGTAAATCTTAATAAATTAAAATTTTCTCAATCAAAGTATTTATCAAAACTTTTTTATTAATAGTTATATTGTGGCCGTTTTGGTAAAATTAAATAGGGTTTGGAATGGAACTATGGTACTAAAAAGTTATATAGACAGTCATAATAACTTTGAAGAAACAAATAAATTTCACTTTTATAAATAAAATAGGTCCAATGGATAAGATTTTTTCAAATTTTTTTTTGGTCTACCCGGGAATCGTATAAAATATTTTAAATCAGGATTGGGACACTTAAATTATATACAAAAAATTAATCTCAGTGTCCTACAAATAAAGTAAAAATCTTTTAGATTCAATTTGTTATTTGCGCTACATGTGTAGAATATATTAATTAATCATTAATACATTCATAATTAACTATTCACAGTAATTAAGATTCTGAAAAGGGGAGACCTGCTTTATGTTACCATTTAAAACCAATAAATGTGGGTAGCACTGCTGCCAAAATATTGTGTGGTAAAGATAAATCTTTAACAGCTAAAAAAAAAAAAAAAGAAAAAAAGCCAGGCCATTTTTTAATGAGACCAAAATTAATTAATTAACTAAGTATGTAACGAATAATTGATTTTATTAGGAAGGGAACAAAAAAAGTAAAATTAATTTATTAGATCAAACCATTTGAACATCTCAAAAAGAAATATCTCCTCCCCCATCACTCCTTTGAAACAGTCAAGAAATAGTTTAAGGACTTAAAGCTTTCTTTAAATCAGGCCTTGGGCGTAGCTAGGCAAACTATTCTGCAGTCATGTGTGGAGGTATAACATACCACGCAGGCGTGAGCCAATAAGTTGCTACCTTACAATTTCGACGGAGTTTACCAATCGCCATTATTAAGCCTTCTATCCTCTACTAGCAGTAGTTAAAAATTATTTCACTAGTATGCACACTTGAAAGCTTAAACCATCTTAAGTTAATAAAATATCATTATATAGGCCTATCAACTATAATGTCCTATTATTTCCACCAGGGAGGCCTGGGAATCCCTCCTGCCTACAGTGGACTGCGCTACGGCCTTCCGCTTGCTAGTAGCCCTGAAGGCTAAAGTGGCAGAACTCCTACCCGGCAGAGACAAACACCAATGTAATTTCATCTTGTCAGTCGCAGCCTACTACCCGGAGCTCCCAGAGGGACTACGCCAGTCTTTAGTCCACCGGGCAAATATCATTTATATTGCACTAACAAAGGGTTGGCCAACAGCCATCGCAGCCTCCGGCGGAGGGGACATAGCGACCATATACCCCCCAAACTTCACGGCACCTCCTCCAGTCATCAGGACACCAGCACTCCGGCCCTTGAGAGGAGGTGGCAGCGGCTTCGGAAACTCCCAGCGTCGTGGCGCACCAAGGAGGGGACGTTGAAGATAGTCCGGAACAATCCATACCTTGTCACTCTTTTGCTTATGTACCCACATGTATTATTGTAATGTAATTTGGTATAAATAAAGGTCACCACTTCTCTCTCGCTCTGCAGCCTCAAGCCTTCCATTTTACCCCGCACTCGCGAGAGTATAAAAGCGGGAGGAAATGGGAGTTCGGGGTCAGTCGGAGCGGGAGAGCAGCAACAACATACAGTCGCAAGACCTTTTCTTTCAATTTTGTGCGAGATCATCATAAACTACGGCAACCGGAACGACGTTAATTTTGACGTTTTGAAAGCGATGGTCACCGAACAGGCCGCGGAAAGATACATACAGATACCGTACAAAATTGTAAGAAAAGATCTTGCGAATGTATGTACCGTTTTGCAGAATAAAGTCTACCGGCCGGTGTACACCAAACGGTGGATAACCGATGATTATAATACGTTGCCGTTTTGGTATCAGAGTCCTTGTAAACGCGTTCGCCACGACTAAAAGGTGATCATTTACACAGGCTGAATAATCATCCTTTATTTTCTTTCACTCTAGACAGTACCACTGATATACAATTTTTCAAAGATTTGAGATTTTTTTCTGGATGAAAACAAGCATATTTTTTTATTGATTTATTTTATGCATCCGGGATATTTTATCCGCCATTATAAATCTCCACCTACCTGGTTATTTCTAGTCAAATAGAATTAGTTGTTTGTATATATTTTTATTCTAGGCAAAATTCTAGTCAAATTTGAAACCATCTGTACATATATGTTAAAATAATTTTTAAACTGAACTTTATAAATTAGTACTGAGGCCACTATTCCCGCTACGAGCTCAAAAAATTGATTAGTGTTTCCATAATATAAATATTCTATAACTATAATTTTTTTGTAAATAAATATTCCAAGTATACTTTTCATAGTACGAGATATACTTGTAAAAAAAAACATTGATTTGTGTAAATAAATATCCCAAGTATACTTTTCATGATGTGAGCTATGTTTGTATAAATAAATAAATATTTTAAAGTATTTGTAAATAAAAATTCAAATAAATATTTAAATTATTTGTAAAAAAAACTTTGATTTGTGTAAATAAATATCTTTTTAATTGTGTGAGATAAATTTGTAAAAACTTAAACCAAAACTCAAATTTTATCTTGAGAGAGAGAAAGCTCATCTGATGTTGGAATGGTGTAATATCCACAGAGTAGAGTCGAGCTAGACCCTGATAATAATGCTTTAAGTTTGAGTATAAAATTATTGCTTTTTAACATAAACTCATTGGTTAAGGAAAGTTATAAGTTCGTTTTTTAACCTAACATATGATTAAACACACAAATAAATTTAACTTAGTATATTAAACAAGTATCTCGAGTACATGATTAAACATAAACAAATCAAACCTAACTTATCAAACAAAGTCTGGTTTATATAGTTGAAATCTAACATACCATATTAAACAAATGTCTTGGAAATAAAACACAATCTAAGTGTCAAGCAGTAGTACCTAATCAAGAAGCCATGAATATGTTAAAGAGGAGTTTTAACCATCTTCGGAAATAATTAGAATATTCTAATGGCTGATATAATTTTTATGATAGATATAGATCTAATTTATGACGTCGCTCGGTGATGTGTTTTTTTACTATCTCAAAATACTGTGTAGGCGTTCTCTACCCAAAATATATTTATACAATACAAAGATGGGAGGGTGGACCTGAAATAAATAGGGTGTAGTGAGTTGAACTGGATAGAACATAGCTTAGGATAGGGATAGGTGTCGGTCTTGGCAATAAACTTTAGAGTTCCCGAGTAAGTAAGTATATTGTATTTATTGGCCGACTGATTGGTGCACGTACCTTGAACCAATTATTTTGACTATCTAATTGGTTCGCAATATTATGGATATAACCAAAACAATAATGGTAGTTGACTTAGGTCTATGTACAAATTTATAGTATGCTAAGAAAGCTAGGGTACATTTTGTTGAGCTGTTAGTAAGTTAGTTTTTCCTATTGATGATGTCATGGAAATAATAGGACATTATAGTTGATAGGCCTATATAATGATATTTTATTAACTTAATATGGTTTAAGCTTTCAAGTGTGCATACTAAGGAATTAAATTTTTAACGACTTCTAGTAGAGGATAGAAGGCTTAATAATGGTGAATGGTACCCTCCGTCGAGATTGAAAGGTAGCAACTTGCTTGGCTAAACGCCCGCGCGGTATGCTATACCTCCACACATGACTGCAGAATAGTTTGCCTAGCTACGCCCGAGGCCGGATTTAAAGAAAGCCTTAAGTCCTTAAACTATTTCTTGACTGTTTGAAAGGAGTGATGGGGGAGGAGGAATTTATTTTTGAGATGTTCAAATGGTTTGATCTACTAAATTAATTCTACCTTTTTGTTCCCTTCCTAATAGAATCAATTATTTGTTACATACCTAGTTAATTAATTATGTTTGGTCTCATTAATATATGGCCTGGCTTTTTTTTTTTTTGCTGTTTAAGATTTATTCAAACCACACAATATTTTGGCATCAGTGCTACCCACATTTATTGTATTTACATGGTAACATAAAGCAGGTCTCCCCCTTTTCAGAATCTTAATTACTGTGAATAGCTAATTATGAATTCATTAATGATTAATTATTATATTCTACACATGTAGCTCAAATAACAAATTGAATCTTAAAGAATTTTACTTTATTTTTAGGACACTGAATTTAAAAAAATTATATAATTTAAGGGTCCCAATCCTGATTCAAAATATTTTATACAATTTCCGGATAGACAAAAAAAAAAAGATTTGATAAAATCTTATCCATTGGACATATTTTATTTATAAAATGGAATTTATTTGTTTCTTCAACGTTATTATGACTGTCTATAGCTTTGTGGGACAATAGTTAGATTCCATAATTTATTTAATGTTAATATAATGGCCACAATATAAATATTGGTAAAAAGTTTTGATAAATATTTATTTTAGAAAAATTGTAGTTTAATAAGATTTACGTTGATGGACATTTTCTAATAAATTTCATGTTTAATTTTTTTTTGTCAAATCTAATTTTTTACTAAATCAATTCTGGAAATCCAAATAATAAAACTAGCCATTTCATATGCAAGTATTAATATAATATAATATAAAAGAAAGGAGTTTTAAATAAATGAAAAGGAAGGAGAAGTATTGTATTTGGTTTACGAGCTTAAAAACAATTTACATGATATCTATATTTTTTTTAAAGGTTTGGAATGTAGATATCTTTTGGTAAGAAAATATTGTAGTTCTGTATTGTTTTTAAGAATTTATGGGTGTTGGCAAAGATACCTGGAACTGGATAACCAATTGTGGTGATTTTATTTATATCCCCTCGGATGTCTGCTAAGTGAGGATCTATCATACATACAGTCAGCGTTTGAGTTTCCGTGAAAGAAACGGCAGGATTTATTTATATCTGTAACTTAGGACCTCTGGAACCACTTAACTAATTGCGGTGCGGTTTTTACTTTTATACTGGCCAATTATCCAGACATATTTTAGGATTATTTTTGTATAATTAGGTGTTTTGGTGTGAGTCCCGGTGAATTGTCAGCCAGATATTAGGATATATATATATATATATATATATATATATGGAACCACTTAACCGATTGCAAATTTTTTTGTAGGATATTTCTCCAGGCATATATTAACATGATATAATCAGGTTTTGTGTTGTGAATCTCGGTGAAGAACCAGCCGGATATTTGTGTATATCTTTGAAGCAGATAACCGATTCCACTGTAGTTTATTAGAGTCCATAGGATATTAACCAGGCAAATTTTAACATGATATACTTCAGTTTTGTGGTTCGAGTCCCTGTTTAAGTTTCGGATGGATGTTGTATATATGTTATCTAGAATATGTATAACTATATAAACAATTGCAGTGCAGTTTTTTTAACTATGTAGTATTTATGTTTTAACATTAGTTTAATCAAGTGTTTTTCTATGAGTCCCTGGAAATGCTGAGAGTTCTAGTGATAATGGATTTTGTGGGTCAGCTGGAAGGTTAAATTTCATTCTTCCGTGAAGGGGATAATAGTCCAGAGTTAACTATAGGAGAATATTTATATGTAACATAATATTACTTATTTCAACCACCTCAACTACTTATCCGGGCTACACGCCTAAAATAATTTTTGTGGGCAGTAATGTAAGAGATACAAATTAAAGAGGATGTCATCACATTATCTTGGAGGGAAGTTGGGGAAACAATTTAGGAAAGGTCCCTGAATATTCCAGGCTAGGATTAGAACTCTGTTTCATCAATGAAAATGGATCATCTGAGAAAATATGTGTCCGCGTTTATACCTATTCAGTAGAATAGAAATTATTTACGGTATTTCCTAGAATATCTATTTTAATTTGTTATTCTGTTTACTATAAGATATTAAATATTTAATTTTGTGTATGCTTAGAGTAGATATTACACGTGTCTATAGGCTATTATTTTGGGGAATGCTTTTTTAATTTCAATTAATAATGTTTCTATTACAATGAGATTACAAACAACTCTCAAAACCACTTCGGTGGTGTAGTTAGCTAACGCGCTAGTTTCGTGTTGAGCTATACTGACGTGGTTTTCCCTAAATTGCTTTCCACTCTCCCCCACGCAAATGCTTGTTAACTTCCTCTAAATTCACCCTTACCAATTCCTAATTCATTATATTAATTAGTAAATAGGCCTATTACCAGAACGGGTAGTAAGACGCGTTGCTAAAAAAAACACTAACTCTCAACAAGAATGTGTATGCACTTCCTTTAAATAATCTTTCCTTGTTCTATTGATTTAAGAATGACTATATGAAGGAGGTTATCAGAGAGACAATGAAGTTTTCCTGGCATTCAAACATATTAATAAATAGTTCGTTCTTCTGTGTGTGCTAGCTGGCCGTGAAGGTCCGACTATAGCGTAGAGTAGTTAAATGGATCTTGTCTAAAAGGAGGGTTGGATCACATAATTCACTTTAGCAAGTAATACACTTGCAAAATACTGACCGTTTCAAATGCAGTTAACATTAACACGTCTTCTAAACATTTACGTCTTGCAGTAAGCCAACAGTTATTACTCCTTCCAAATTAATTTCAAGAACAAATAAATGATGTATTTTGTTATATGTTAAAATCTCATACACCTCAAATAATTATTGGTTACATTTATAATAATGATATTAATAATAATAATAACAATAATAATAATAATCATAATAATTATAATAATGATAGTAATAATAATAATAATAATAATAATAATAAATGCTTTTGAAACCAATAATTCTACAAAAAAAGATTTACAGATTTATTGAACGGTAAGATTGTGGGACAGTTTACCTTAAACGATCGCATGTTTATTTAATGGACTAATGTTCCCGGGTTCGATTACTGACATAACGGAACTTTTATTTTTAGTGAAATGAGTGTTTCCCCTTTCAAAATGATGAGTTTGATGGACGGTGGAGTTGTGTATTTTCAAGTTTTAACCTAGTATCAAATTCGTGTGCTATTTTTTTTTTGTCAGTTCAGAAAATACACGTTAAAAAACCTCAAATACATTTTTAACATGGAACCTTGGATGCTACGCTGCTCTCTGAGTGAGATAGTTTATTACTTATTGAATAAAATAAGAAAACTAAGGTGTACTCATTTATATTAATTATAACTAACTTTATCTTAGAACCAAGATAGTTAGTAAAAAAAGTTTCAGCAATATTTCTATGACTTAATAATATGCGTTGTTTGGCTAGCTCTCATTCTTTACGCATCTTTAATATGTGCATTATTATGGATCAAGTGTGTACTTGGTGGAGGTTATTTGGATTTCATACCTAGGCTCACCATCCTCTTCTCGTTTATGCGGTCCTGCTCCATCGAAAGTTGTCGGCACGCGGCATTCATGAGAAAATATAAAGAGAGCAATATTGAAATATTTTGAAAAGTATTGTTGTTGTCATATAAATAAAATAATTTTTACTGTAAACAAATATGTTTTACATATCCCTAGTTTCTTAAGATCTTCCCCAACATTTATAAAATCCCGTTTATGAGAATTTTTGCTAAAATTATATATATATATATACATAAAATTATATCCAAACATTATATATATATATAATTATATCCAAACATTATATACATATTTTTTTTATTTGAAACGCTCACGGTAAAAGCTTTTCAAAAATACCACACACATTTGGGTCAAAAAACAAACCGTAAACTTACATTTAATGTCTCACAAATTCCGTTATTCGTCTTTTTGCTAAATTGTTACCAACCCATTTCATGTGGGCACGCTAGCTTTTAGCTCCAACCCAAGCTTTGGCTTTATATGTCTAACCATTCAAATATTGAGATCTGTGTGAGACCTAAACATACATATAACGTGAGTTTTTCATATGGGTTCTATTCTTGGTATGGAGCCTAAAAAATTTGTGGTGACTTTGAGTGTAACTTACGTGTGTTTATTATTTTTTATTCTATCATAATTTTTATTGTTATATCATTATAGTTTAAAACAATTCCATACCAAAAACGTTGAGTTCTCTTGAAGATTGTATTTTTGTCCTTTATGATTATTTTAAATTGAGTTATAATAATGACTAAACTAAAACAATTAGATTACACGTAGCTATGAAAAATTAGTAGTAACTTAAAAGATAAATTTTCATTCATTCTTAAAATAGTTATTTTGGTGGAAATAATGTAAATATATTGAAGGACATATATATTTTTTTCTTCCAATGGTTTTTATTATTTCAAGTCTAGACATACAATGTGAATTAAAATACAAATTTTCTATGTAATTAAATCTAAAATCTTAGCTTTATATATTTCTATGTGAGGATCTATTTAGTCGTTCATATATATCTTCTTCCATATTTTTTTAAAATCAAATACATATTCGCTACACTTTAATATGTGTAGGCCTAAAATCAGTTACAATAACACTATTGCAAATATAATAATTATTGTGTCTCAAAAATTTACAAAAATGTTTCGATACACTTTCTTCAAACAGATTGATATTTTGGGTCCTATTTGCCAGGAAGTTCTCCTCTCCAGCTTAACACCTTGCGAGACAGGTATCGTCTGCCACGTAGGGCAGTGATGACCAACCCTCAACACTAACGGTACGCAAAGTCATTTTATGTTCCACCCTTAAGTTCAAAAAATTAAAGCTATAACATTGGAATACAAATAAACGAGTTATTTCGGACAACTTCACTTGTCACTAAAATTTGAATAATTTAGTTTATCCCCTATTCACTCTCTAAAGAGCCTTGTTGTTTTATTGTCCACTATGTAGAAAGGGGGAAGTAGTCAGGTAATGTTTGATGTTTTAGGCGATAGTTACATACACAATACCAACAGCGTAGAATGTAGATAGTGGTATGACAGAAAATTATGTTGGCCACCCCTAGAGTAAAATAACATAAAACTAAAGGATGCGTCTCTTCCTTCGCGTGTGAGCTAGAAAATAATTTTGTTGAAAGAAACGCGCCATTTTCAAGTATGTAAACAAAAGAAAAAAACTTTCAATGCACCAGAAATCCAAGAAATGTGTTTATTTGTGTGAAAACAAAAGAAAAATAGATTAAATCTATGCAATAGAGTCGGTAGCGTGAATGTGTAGTAATCCAATGAGCAAACATTGGTCTCCAAAGCCTGTATAGTTATTTTTTTTTAATATGACTAAATAAAATATTGAATTAAGTTGTTAATTGGGGTTTTTATTTAACATATTTTTTCTAAAAACAGGTAGGATACCAAATAATTCGCATTTAAAAACAAACCAAATTAAAATCTATACATTAACTTTGAGATGTTGTATGCAGGCGGTTATTTTAAAAAAATGTATTTATGGGTTCTCTATCATAAAACACCTTTACCTAAAAGGACTTTATAAATATTTATTATTTGGATGGTAAACATATTATAACTAATAGCTCTACCTGGCATGTTAAGGTTTAACAACAAAAGATCCAAACGATATTTCGGCCGAGTAACAATACTAGATTCATGTAGACAAATGTTATTTTATGTAAACCAATTAAATAAAAAGTTGAATTTGAACTAACTCGTGTCGATGAACAATCTATATACATATACTAGGTAACTAATGTGTGCTTGTTTGAAACAAGTTCATATTTAAATAATTTCCACAATTTATGATACTAGCAATTTGGTTTAAATAAAATAAAATATATATAAATGATATAGCTAAACAAATCGTTCTACATGGTGCACTCAATAAAAGAATCGTGTATTTTTATTTATGTATACTGTAAAGTGGCACGCATCAATTCCGTTAGTTTCGTTATATGAGAGGTCATTTGATTCCCAGTGTTGTCGAATTAAACTATCGGTCGCTAGCGAGTAACCGGCACATCTACACATACGACGATATCAATGTTTTAAAATCAGCACTGCTATGTACCAGCCTTTCAAAACACTCTTTACTGGTTAAGTGGGCACAATATCTAAGAACCTATAGCTTGTTTAGTTTGATTTTAAAATTACAGAGACATCAGGGTTCAAATCCTGGTTAGATTTACTAATTATGTTTTTTACAAAAACGATATTCACAAGATTGTGAGTAATTACATTTCATCTCACAGTCCACCTTCATCACTCCTACTTTGCTACTGTAGTTAATTGTAATAGTCCAAAAGGATAGTAGGACCCGGATCATTCAAAAAAACTATACATATTAAAATCGCACAAGAATAAAAAGTATTGAAGCTACGTTTAAAAATATCTATAAATACGTTTGTCAGAAGACTATGCCTCAACATGCTTCACATTTGTCTGCTGAACTATTTAACTTTGAATATTACACTAGCAAGTATAGCACTGTGATTATATGGTACCAACAGCTTTGAATATAAGTGATATGTGATATATTAGTAGGAATTTAGTGTCAATTATGTGATCGTGTGTGGTCATTATTAATTTACACAAACTCTATTATATAAATAAAAATTTAAATTATGTGTATAGAATATGTTAGAAAAATTGTGTAGTTTTTCATCGTGACGAGTTAAACTAAGAATAATATTATTACAATTACTAGAAACCACTATCGGCTACAACACAATAGTTTAAGAAACTCTTGCAAATAATGACTGTTCTTGTAATATTATCTGTGTTTCCCTTTATTTCTACGCAAATACAACTTGTAATGTAGTAAGTGTATCTCTGCTACGTTTTGTGATGGATCAAGCAAATATAGCATCCTTTTATTGTAGAATAACCATTCCAGTTATGTTAACCTATTTCTATAAAGGGAAGAAGGAACGGAAAATACTAGTTATATAGCTAAAATAGGTAGTTTATAGTTAAAGTAATATGAAAAGTGCACATTAAATAGCTGAAATAAATAATATGAGGTCAGTTTTCGAATCTTGGTTAGATCGATCAAGTGTGGGTGATTTTTATTAAAAGGTTCCCCACTCTCGTTCCAAGCAAATGGGGGTATTTTACCTCTAATATGTTTCCTTACTCAACCCAACCCGATAAGAATATTGTCAATTACATGTATAGCCTGAACAGGTGTTAACAAGCATTGATAACCTAAAAATAATAGTAAGACCATGGTATAATTAGATTGCCATGAGCTGTCCTCACTTTTCCAACAGGATACGGTGATCCAGGTGATTTATCCTAGATAGTGACGATAAGTGGTGATCCAGGCAGCTAAGCAAAGATAGTGACGACGTATGGTGATCCAGGCGGTGAAGCCAAGATAGTGACGACGTATGGTGATCCAGGTGGTGAGGCCAAGATAGAGACGAGAGATGGTGATCCAGGCGGTGAAGCCAAGATAGAGACGAGAGATGGTGATCCAGGCGGTGAAGCCAAGATAGAGACGAGAGATGGTGATCCAGGCGGTGAAGCCAAGATAGAGACGAGAGATGGTGATCCAGGTGGTGAAGCCAAGATAGAGACGAGAGATGGGGATCCAGGCGGTTAATCCAAGATAGTGACGACGTATGGTGATCCAGGTGGTGAGGCCAAGATAGAGACGAGAGATGGTGATCCAGGCGGTGAAGCCAAGATAGAGACGAAAGATGGTGATCCAGGCGGTGAAGCCAAGATAGAGACGAGAGATGGTGATCCAGACGGTGAAGCCAAGATAGAGACGAGTGATGGTGATCCAGGCGTAGAAGCCAAGATAGAGACGAGTGATGGTGATCCAGGCGATTATGCCTAGATAGTGACGACAAGTGGTGCTCCAAGCGGCTAAACAAAGATAGTGATGACGTACTGTATGGTGATCCAGGTGGTGAAGCCTAGATAGTGACGACAGGTGGTGATCCAGGAAGCTAATCCAAGATATCGACGACGTACTGTATGGTGAGCCAGGCGGTAGAGCCAAGATATTGACTACAGATAGTGATCCAGGTGGTTAAGCCAAGATACTGACGAAATCTGGCGACCCAGACGATAATGCCAAGATAGTGACGACAGATGGCCAGGCGGTGAAGCCAAGATAGTGACGGAAGCTGCTAATCTAGGTTGTTAAGCCAAGATAGTGACGACAGATGCTGGTCCAGGTGGTTAAGCCAAGATAGTGACGACGGATGGTGATCCAGGTGGTTAAACCAACAAGTGAATTATGATTTATATCCAGCCAATACACTTATTTCAACACCCATTAAACAAGAAACTAAAGTTTAGCGAGTATTTAACACATCAATAACGTGTCCAAAATCCTTCTGCTTCCACAACACTTTCTAATCTTCTTGGCATCGAATTAATAAGTCTTGCAACATACCTAGGGCTATCAGAGAGCTCTTCCCAAGCAGCTTCAACTTCATCCCATAATTGATTAGAATTCCTGATATCCAAATTACGTTCACGAAGTATCCAACTCATTTCTGCCCATACATTCTCGATTGGGTTCATATCACAGCCACATGGAGGCCATGGAATAACATCAATGTCCCCCCCATGATCTGCAAACCACTGCTGCACTAATCGAGAAGTATGAACAGGTGAGCGGTCGTGTTGATAAACAATTGGTTCTACGGGATATATTTCCCGTACAGACGGCAACATCACGTTATCCAAGATACACCCGTATTGTTCCTTGTTTAAATGTCCATCTATTTTCCACATGACTCCCATACTAGCGTGTGAAATCCACCCCCAACTAGATACAGAGAAGCGACCACTATAGCGGCGTTGATGCACATAAGGTGGTTGAAAACGAGCATTTTTAGGGCGATAAACTAGCACACGACCATCATTTGAAGAACTCCAAACCTTCTCGTCTGTAAAAATGGCTCTCCTTCAATATTCTAATGGCCGTTCTAAGTTTTCTTGCGCCAAATTCATTCGAGCCAGCTTCTGCCGTTTTGTTAATAGCTGTTTTGAAGCTGCAGTAAATGACTGGAGCCCTCCTTCTCTTAAGCGCTCCAAAATTGTGTCCTTAGATAAATTTACCCCAACCCGCGCAGCAATCTGTCTACTCGTTAAATATGGGCTTGCCTGAGCTACAGCAACTAGCGCGGCATCTTGTTCCCGAGTTATTTTACGTGAAGCGCCTCCACCATGACGACACTTGAGGCTGTTTTCATTATTACATCTAGATTTCCACAACGAAACTGTTTTTCAGGAACACGGTATTGCACGCGAAATTTCACTGTCCGTGTACCCTGCCTCCACTAAACCCAGAATCCTTCCTTTATCAACTTCACTTAAACGTCCATATCGTTCCATGGCTGAATTAACTGTGAACAATAAGTTTGAAACCAGTTCAAAGACTCCAAAGGTAGATGTTTTGTTTTTTCTCTCCTACTTAGAAACAAACAACGGTTGGTCAAATGAGCCGTCTTTTCGAGGTTTCCATCATGTGAAAGTTTTCACTCCTATGAGCCACTTGTGGGAATGTTAATAACACAAATTTAACCCAGTCGTTTTATAAAGTATATTATATAATTGAAGTTATAAAATATATATAATTAACATTAAAAAAGCAAAATTATTGCCTACTGGACTTAAAATATTAACTATCGGTATAGTTGAACACCAGGTCCAAATTCCCGGGATATTCAGTTTGTTTTTTTAGTCATGGTATAGGTTTGGGGTTTGAATCCCAGATAGATGGACTGAGAATATTTTGCCCAAATTTTTTTTAAACCCTACCACCACCAAATTTTGGGTATGCCTACATTAACTCTCAAACTATATCTTCCTCAACGCTACTCAATTAGAGTAATTAACATATATGCGTATATATAAAACGGGTTGTGAGACGCGATAATGAAAGAATAAATAAAATTTTGCCTAAGACCGAATGGCTGATACACCACATCCAACAGTAGTTCATGAAGTGTTCAAAGGCAAACTCATAGAAAAATTAATATTTTAGGCACAACTCAAATTCAAACATGATTTCTTAAACCACTCCCTTGAATCGTAGCCAAGAACGATACTAATTAGTAAGAACCTTACAGTAAAGTTATAGTCGCAAAATGGTCTCGGGGTAAGGTATCGGATCTCTATGCTGGGAGTTCGGGGTTCAATCCTCGGTCGTGGCACAGATTTATATGATTGCCAAACCCTTCCTTCACCTATGACAAGACGTGTATTGATCTCATCTAGTGAATATGTGGAATAACAGGCATTCACCGTGGTTTGGATCCCACGTTAAACTGCAGGTCCTCCATTTCATCTCACAATCACCCTACCATTACACATTAGTATAAGTAAATACAACCCGAACGGTTAGTAAGACGTGGTGGTAATAATGCTAATAATAATATACAGTCGCAAAGAAAACTAAATAGCAGTCGTCAATTCATTCAACGTGGTGAAAATATTTTTATTTAAAGACGTTATCCATAATATTAACTTTAATCCTTTTTTTAATATGTCAATATTCAAACTACCCTGCCCAATTTTCTCGTTTATAGAATAAAATAACAGGCTATGTTAAAGTCTTATAAAAATGTGATTTGCAAGGACAGTATAAGAAATAAACAAAAACCGACAATGAGAGAATGGTGTCAGATAATAAACAGAATATAGGTAAATTAGATTAATGAACAATTATTTTCAAAATAATGAGGTATTTCATGTGCATAATTTTTAACAGAAGATTCGAACCTTATCCTCCACGCTATGATAAACTAGAATACACAAGACTGACATCTTTTTCTATTTTCCCACAGGTGCAAATAACACCAAGATTTTTTAGTCCTCACCTTATTACTCGTTCAATAACGAATAAAGAGGAGGAAGGAGGAATGTTAGAGGAAATATAACTAATTTACATGGGAAGAGCATGAGAAACCAATAAAGAAATACCAGATAATTAAACCCAATCAGGATTCAAGCCTTGACTTCCTTGTCAAAGGCAAAAAAAAGACTTATTTAAACTTGACATCCAAGCTAGTTTACACGTTGTCTTCCTCACACTTCTTCATATAAGATCATCCCCTATCGCCACTCCTTATTTCGACCCTCCTTGAAAATGCTCTTGTCTAATACCTCCTTGACTCTGGAAGCCTAGCCTGTAACATCCAATTGAATAACTACACTCTAAACTATCGAAAGCGGATGGCTGGAGAGGACATCGCTTATAGTGTGTTTAGTGAAGGTAGGGCCTATTCAACCACGGAGAAAGATTATTCGTTGTACTCATTTCACGGAAGCAACCAATAAGCACTGACTGGAAGGTCAAACAAAACAAACTAAAAAAGTATCATTTAATAACAGGATTAAGCCGCTTAAGTGGTCACATGTTCTAAGACGCTACTCTCGCAATAGACTAGACTAACAATGACGGGGAGATCCAGGTTCAATCCAGGTCAGGTTCATTGAGAGGGTTTTTTCCTTAATGGTTTTCAACTCTCCATTCACGCAAATGTGGGAACACTCTCTATAAATTCAGCCTTCCTCAGAATTAAAGAATTAAAGTAAATAGCATACAGGCGTAAAACCCGAATGGGTATGGTGCAGCACTAAAATATATATACATATAAAATTACATATATATATATAATAATTATATATGATGGTCCAGAACCAAACAACATATATAATATATATGTTATTTGGTTCTGGACCATCATAATGCGGAGTTATCTAAACTTACATATTAATATATTGCTTCCTTGAAAAAAGGAATAAGCACATTTAAAGTGCTCTATGCCATAATAATGATTTAGTGATTAAATAAACAACACATTAAACATTAAATTTATTTGAAAATGATAATCAACGTTAATCTTATTTAATTACAATTTATCTCAATCAAAGTATTTATCAAAACTGTTACCAATAGTTATATATAGGTAACAATAAATAAAGTATGGAGTCGAACTATAGTGCCAAAAAGTTATAGTCAGTAATAATAACGTTGAAGAAAGATATAAACTCACTTTAATAACTAAAATATACCCAATGGGTAATATTTTATCAAATCTCTTTTTTTTTCTAACCGGAATTAATATTAAATATTTTAAATTAGGATTGGGACCCTTAAATTATATAAGTTTTTTTTAACTCAGCGTCTTAAAAATAAAGTAAAAATCTTTTAGATTTAATTTGTTATTTGCACTACATGTGTGGAATATAATATTTCATCATTAATAAATTCATAATTAACTATTCAAAGTAATTAAGATTCTGAAAAGGGGAGACATGCTTTATGTTACCATATAAAACCAATAAATGTGGGTAGCACTGCTGCCAAAATAATATGTGCTGTGGTTAAATCTTTAACAGCAAAAAAAAAAATCCAGCCCATATATTAATGAGACAAAACATAATTAATTAAGTATGTAACGAATAAGCCTAGATATGAAATCCAAATAACCTGCACCAAGTGCACACTTGATCCATAATAATGCATATATTAAAGATGCGTAAAGAACGAGAGCTAGCCAACAACGCATATTATTAAGTCATTGAAATATTGCTTAAACTTTTTACTTTCTCTCTATCTTACAGGTAGAGAAAGTATTGTGATCGTCAAAAAATCGAACTCGAGATTTTGATGAATTTTGACGTTTCATGACTTCCTGAATCCTAAAAAGTGGTTTTTGAATTTACGTCTGTCTGTCTGTCTGTCTGTCTGTACCTCCAACTAGAGCCTAAACTATTTTACCGATTGAGCTGAAACTTGATATCTAGGGTTTTCATAGGGTTTCCCCGAGGGTTTTTGGAATTGGATATCTACCCCTAAAATTAAGGGTAGTTTACTGAAGGGAAAAAAGAGAAAAAGTCGATTTTCTCAAAATCCGCTCTAACGATTTTGATTAAATTTCATTTATGAACATTAATAAATATTCCAAACAAAATGGCTACTCTCAATATTTCGGCAAAATCGCTTTAAGGGCTCCGGTCTGATGCGTAAATTAACATTTTTTATAATAGCTCCGAAACTATTTGAGATATGAAATTACTTAGCATTACAAATATGTATATATATTTATAATACAAATATTTTATTCGAAACATATTTTTATAA